>JACGCM010000705.1:0-26180 GCA_014058105.1 Kingdonia uniflora | reverse complement strand
AAGGAAGTACTGAACCATCACTGTTGAGTTTGAAATGGCTGAGATGTGGAATGTCCATCTTAAAGCACGGGTCTTTTGGTACACACGGATTGCTTAACCAGTTGTAAACTTGCAGTAAGATGAGGTCACTGAACTTGTTGTTTTTGCGTGATTTTAAGTTTTGGCATGTTTCTCTTGTAAAGCTTTGTTGATGTTTATGATGATAACTAAGGGAGAGAAAAACTTTTCCTCAAACCTATAAGTACATCTTGCTTTCCATAATTCCCAGATTATGTAGGCAGGTAATACCCCTATTACGATACCCATTTGAGTACTCAAACTAGCTGCCTAAAACCATAAACCCTGTCGAGTCCACCGCTATCATTCACCCCTTGTCGAACACCGCAAGCATTGGCAAAGAAAGCCCAAACTGTAGCAGCAACAGTTCCCTGAATAAGCAAATGGTTTAAAGTTTTAGTTTCTTCAACCATGCAACAGTAACACCGAGAAACAGGAGGGATTTGTCGTTGTATGAGAGCGTCCACAGTACAATTTCTTTCCAACAAAGACTTGTACTTTTGCTGGTATAGAGTTGTACCATATCTATTTCATACGTCATTGTATAACCTCTGGCTACGCCAGAAATTCCAGGTATATTTAACGGTGAAGTTTCCTTTGTCCGACGGACCCCAAAGTGGGTTATCTTCATCATCATTTAGGAAGAACTTGTGGGATAATGTATGCTTCCAATGTGGTGGAATCTCATGCTCAAGAAGTTCCCATTTCCAGGTACTATTGGTCAATCAAATGTCTTTCACCATGAATTGTTGCGTGCATTCGATTTCCAAAATATCTGATAAACTACCTTCCCCGGCCCAATCGTTAATCCAAAATCTCTTGTTTCCCTTGCCAAGGCACAAAGTAGTGTTAGCTTCCACTGTCTGGAGGAGGCCTTTCATCTATTTCCAAAGTACTGAATCTCCAAATCACAATCTGTTAGTTTCCCCTTCGATGGTATATTTGTTCCCAAAAAAAGATGCCCATGTAGAGGTTCTATATAGGAAATTCCAGCATTTTTTAAGTAGGAAACTATACTTGATATCGTCGATTCATCGTATTCTAAGTTCTCCCTCATTCTTTGGAAGACATAGTACATCCCATGCAACCCAATGTCGCTGGTTTTGCCCGTGAAAACTATCCCAAAGAAGTTTGAAAACATTGTTTCGATCCTAGTTATAACACCATGAGGTATCGTAATGCATGAGACGAGCTGTATGGGCATCGAGTTCAGAACATGGTTGATCTTCACTAATTTACCTCCCTGTGATAAAAGCTTTCCTTGCCACCCTTCGATACGCTGTTGGATTTTTGTGGGCAATGGATCAAAATGAGTAAGAAGTACCCGACCATAACTTATGGGAGCTCCCAAATATGTCATTGGAAAAGATCAATGTTGGAATCCACATGCATTATGGGTGATATGTTTTCTTGCTGCAGATACATTGTGGTGTACATATAAGCCGCTTTTAACTTTGTTGATTAATTGGCCGGAGAAGTTTTCATACCTTGTTAGGAAATGCATTAACGCGGAGATAGATTGTTAACTTCCGTTTAAGAAAATGAGGAAATCATCAGCATATAAGAGATGAGTGATAGGAGTACAGCCTCTGGATGTATGGAATAGCCCAATCTTGCCCTCCAAAAAACATTTGGATAGTCCTCTGGATAGTCCTTCTTCTGCAATAATAAAGAACAATGGAGAAAGAGGATCTCCTTGTCGTAAGCCTCGTAACGATTTGAAGTAGCCTTTGAAGACCCCCTACATGACCACCGAGAACTATGGTGTTTCAACACATTGTGCTATGAGTGAAACACATCTGCTGGAAAAACCAAATTTGTGCAAAACCAGACGTAAGAGCCTCTGATCCAGCCTATCATAAGCCTTTTCCATGTCTATCTTTATCATAACATTAGTGCCTCTAACCTTTCAGTGTAAATCCTCAACCATTTCCTGGGCTAATATAATGGTCTCACTTATATCCCTCCCCTGAATGTAAGCTTTCTGATTCCCAGAGATTAATTTGTAAAGAAGTTTGCTTAGCCTATTAGCAATAATTGAAGAATTTTTTTTTGTATACAACGAAGCACAGACTAATTGGTCTGTAGTCACCAAACAATGTTGGGGTATCCACTTTTGGTATTAGTGAGAGGAACGAAGAAGTATAGCACCTTGATAGTGGGGCACCATTGAAAAATTCTTTGGCAACGCCATGTAGATCATCCTTGATTATGTCCCAACATGAAGTAAAAAAGACCGATGTAAAACCATCGCTGCCCGGAGCATTGTCGCTGGGGATTTGGAACACACTGGCTTGTAATTCTTCCAATGTTGGGATGCATGTTAGACTGGCATCTTCGTCTGCAGTGATAACGTTAGGAATGCACTCAAGTAATTCTGGATCTTTAGTAGTGTTTGTGTCCTGTAGAACATCACAAAAATATCCCACTATGGCATCTTGAATAACATCTACCTCAGCTGTCTCAGTTCTGTCAGGGAGAGTAAAGTTGGTCATAAAAGTTCTTTTTCTATTAACTTGTGTGATAGTATGAAAACAATTTGTATTGGCATCGCCTGCCGCAACCCACATGACTCTGGACTGTTATTTCTAAAGCACCTCTTCATTGTGTAACATAGCCTGTATATTCTCTTTATCCCGTGCCCAACTCGACATTAACCTATTCATCCCAACCTATCTGCAGTAAGTGATCCAGGTGCAGTAGTTTATCCTGTAGCTTATGAATATTATGAGTTACGTTTCCAAATACTCTTGTATTCCATTCCCTGATTACATATTTAACCCTCTTAAGCTTAGAGGCAAAAGAAGATAAATAGTTGTCGAAGACACCACTAGGTCAGCTATCTTGTACCAAGGTAGGGAGGCTAGGATGAGATGCCCACATTTTCCAAAAATGAAATGGTCGAGGACCTTGATACAGATTGTTGGTGAGCGAAAGAAGTAGTGGAGAATGATTTGAACAAACTCTTTCCAAATGAGAGATTTTGTGAATGGAAAAGGATGCCATGAAGCTGGGATTCACCAACATTCTATCCAACCGTTCCAATTGTCTTGAATTGTTGTGATGATTATTGTACCATGTGTAGCTGGAGCCAGTAAAAGAAGCCTAAATTAGAACGGTTGACTGAATCATTTCCTTGAATTCTACCAAGGATATATGTGAGGTTCTACTCTCCCCAAGCCTTTTCGAGTGGTGTCTCAGAGTATTGAAATCACCTATAGTACACCATGGAGAACTCATTATCATTGAGATTGTATTAATGTCCCCCCATAGTGTTCTTCTTTTGATGATACCACATTTGGCATAGACAATGGTAATAAAGAAACTCCATTAATTATTAAAACTCATCTTACAATGCAACATTTGATTAGATGCAGAAACTAATTAAACATCATAGTCTTATTTCCACAATACCCAGATTCCCCCCCCCCCCCAATGTGCTAGTTAGACATAAAAGAGGTACAGTTTATTTTTCTACCCATAATATAGCCTAGTGATGCATCCTAAAAAGGTTCGAGCAAAACCACTATTGAAATATGGTGTTATTTGATAATCCTTTTGAGATGATTTATTGTTTGGCATTGGCAATGCCTCTACAATTCCAAACTAGTAATGGACCTATCACCATGTAAACTACTTGGACTTAGATTTGAGAGCGCCCTTTCTCCTTGTGACTACGCTGAGTGGAAGTCATTGTGGTTTAGATCGGCTTTGAATAACTGGAGTCTATTATGTGGTATCTTCCTTTCCATAGTACTCAATGTCTGAATGACATCCACTTCCCAAGTCCTTCAGCTGTTCGAAAACCCCATCTGAAATTTGTCATGTCTCGGTATGTTTTGTTATTTCAACTCTTCCGGCCACCACTGCATCAATGATTTTCGTGAATGTGCTTACTACCTTTTGCCCCACCTTGTGAAGCTCAGGTGATGCAGTACTCAGTGTTTCCTGCCCCTTTGTTATGGCTGCAATCTGTCCCACTTCCAATGCTACTTGCTGCCCTACTGCCATTGTTACATTATGCCCCACTGGTTGAGACGTAGTTGCTGCTGTAATATGCCCATATTTTGTTACCAGAATCCCTGTAATCTGATGTTGTGATGCTTTATTGTTTGTGTGAACATATTTCTCCATAGTCGAAGCTTTCCCATGTCTAATATCTTTCCTTTTATAAGGTATAATAATTGGCAAAAGTTTGGTATAGTTTGCTTTGTTGTGCCCTTGAAGAATGCAGTTTGTACAGAACTTCAGAAGTCTTTCATACAGGACTGTTTGCTCCAATGTGAAAGATTTTCTGAAGGTGAGTCCCACTTTAGCCGGTAATTCCTTAATAAGGTTAACCTCTACACAAGCCCGAACAATGTTTGGTCTACTCAGGCTAAGTGTTGTTCTATCCGTGATTAAATACTTCCCAACGAGACCGGCCAATTCTTTGATTATCCCATTGTTTTGTAGATGAAGCATTAAACCAGGAAACTGAATCCAAACAGGGGAAAAGGAGAGTCCTTTATGGGGTCGAAATCAACAGTCCATCGAGCGAGCTTGAAGAAGATACCTTTAATTTGCCTTGACTCTCTAGAGAGACCCTTGTAACATCTTTTTTTAACATTAACCTCACCATAATATGCTTAAAATTAAGCATCGCTAACTTCGGTACAGTTATAAGACCCCAATTGGAGTTGTTGTTACTCTCAATTACATCAAATTTGGGTTTGCCGGTAGGGAAGGTCATACCAGAGTAGTGTTTAAAGCTGCAGCTGCTTTTTTTAGATCGGATGGTGAAAATGAAATCACTGGCATGCCATCTTTCATGGAGATTCTTGTGTCAGGTTTAATCTCCTCAAGCACCAGTTTAACTGTTTGAACAGCGGCAACACTAGAGAAGGAGGGTTTGATGATAAAAGAAAGATCACAATGCAAAATTATGTTATGGGCATCCACTAATGCTTTGGGGTTGATATGAGATTCAACAGTAGCATGAGAGGAGGGGATGGTGATGTGGGTACTGGGATCAATAATGAGTGGGGTGGAAGGATGAGGGAGTGATTGTGTGTTCGAAGGAATGCTTGAAGCCTTGTTACAAAAAAAGGCAAAAGATTAAGAAGCTGAAATGAGAGCTGAGGAGGAGGCAATCAAGGATAGAGAGGAGAAGAATTCAAAGTATTAAATAGATCAATACCTATGATGGATCAAGATGGAAACCCTAGCGAGAAACACCTAGGGTTATGGTTTCAAAGGAGAAAGAGTCGACTCTCATTTTTCATCTATGGTTCCTTCTTTATGGTCGTGGATCTTGCCAGAAACAAGTCTTGATCACATATGGTTTATTTGGAAAGGTAATATTCACTTGAAGGTGGATAGTTGTAATACGTATATCATACACACTAGTATATCATTAAACAGTGGGAAGACCTCAAAACTATTATTTGCAGAAACCACAATACAATTCATGGCTTCGTGAGCACAAGATCTCCAAATCCCAGGCAGGTAACGAAACCCCACATGTTAGATTCCATGTTTTGTCTCTTTATTGGGTGTTGTTTCATACTGTATTATGGTCCAATGTTGCTTTGCTCTTATTGTTTAAGTTGATTGTGATACTAGTCTTAATGTTTGAACTTAGGAGTAAAGTTTTTTTTTTTTTTTTGAAGTTAGATTGCAATTGGAAAAAATGCGGAAGACTCAAAGTTATGATTATGTGTTGTTGGTGATGATTCTCGCATTGGGTATGTCGAATGATTGATCTGATTATCAATATTTCATTTGATATGGTTTTCATTATTCTCTTTTTATATATTTTTCCAGGATTCATCTGTTCTTGCTCAGTTGGAATGGCCTGATATGCATCTGCCAATACTTTACACACTATCATGGCTAGACCGAGTATATTGTTTAGAGATAACATGGCCCCGTCTTGATCTTTGCAAGTAAATACTTATTTTACACTCTTTTGCTTGCTAATTATTAATACAAATGAAGTAAATACACAGTCTGCGCAAATATATATAAGTGGATTCATGTCGTTATTTTTCCTTGATGACGCGGGCAAGGTTCATTAACATTTAAAGCTCCTGACAATGTAAAATATCTATCCATGGATCTTGCTTATGCTACTGGCCGAGCTGGAGGCACTATGACTGACATTCTTAGCACTGCTAATGAGAAGGTTGTAGAGATGTTCATCGATCAAAAGTAAGTATTTTCTTACATTGTTATGATTTTATCAACCTCGATGAGTCTATAACAACCATGATTAATGAAGAAGGACAAGTGGAGAAGTCTTTTGTCCATTATGACAATGTTGAATAGTGTTATGTATCATAATACAAAAAATAGTGAATGTGGTTATATGAGCAACACTAGTATATAAAATAAGGAATACACAAACATATATTATTAATGTTATGTTACTAGTTATGTTAGTAGTTATGGTGCATAGACATATATATCAAAACATACACATAAATGAGAAATGGGTATAAGAACCTTCATTTCCTTACTAAGAAATTGGTACTAAATATTTCAAGACCTTCTGGTAGGAAGACTAACCTAGTAACACTGTACTAACTTTGTACATTGCTTTTCGACTAAAACATAAGAAGCTAATGAATAAGCATGGACAGTTTGCGTTTAGAAATACAATATCCATGAAGTATCGCCAACAATACTGGATCGCCGACATGGGTATCTATGAAAGTTAGTAACCTTGCATACAGTGTTGCCATTTTACCTTACTCCGATACTAATTTTCTTCAGGAATTTAATATGTGAAAGCCATGTTAATATTTTATGTATATGATCTTTATTATTGACTCACATGATAATTTAGGAGCTAGAGACTAGCCGTAAGTGGGTATCAGATACACACATCCTTCTAAAAGCTAAGGACTAGCCACAATAGCTACTTTCCTAAATGTTTTCTCTTAAATCTTTGTTTTGAGCTCATCAGCTTATAAGAAATGCTTTCGTTTTAGAATAAGCTACCTTGATATATTCAAGTACGTGTAGCTTACATGTAACAAGAACAGGGCTGAGGTTGTAGTCAACCCATCTCTTGAGGAAATTATATACTATGACTTGTGGGATTGGAAATATGTTGTCGGCTTACTACCGTCTCCTGTTACTGTTTGATATACGACTGTGCACCCTCGGATACTAGGATGGCCCCTCAAATCTTCTAACTGGTAAAAGCCATTCAACTTTATATTAAATGGGGATTCATTGCAGAGGTACGTTGGAAAGCTAGGTTTATATAATGATCAATGAACATTGTGGCAGCTATAGTATCTGTTATTTCAAAATATGTTTTAAGAATGCTTTCATTTATAAAATATATCGTCAATATGTGCATTAAGTTTTCAATTTCAAAGAAGCAAAATGTGAAATATAAGAAAAACTTGTGGTTCACTTTGTAAACGTGTTACTTCAGAGAATCACAGATAGAAATTCAGAGGAAATTCTTATCTTTTCGAAGAGTCAACTATTTTAGGGCTTCTATTCTTAGCAAACTCTGATTATTGTCACAAGTAGAAGTTAGTTTGGTAAAATAATACTTATAAAAGATAGCATAATTAAGCTCTATGGCGCCGATCGAAACCAGTGTTATAAAATTTAGGAGTTCCCATTGCAGCATAGATAAGCAGGTGTGGGGCAAAAAGAACCTCGAAAAATTGGATGCAAAATACTGGTAGCTCCTTGTGGAAGACACTCTCTAGCACCCACAGATTACATCGAATAAGCAAGTAAAAACACCACTTTCATAGTATATCTACATTGCCAAATAAGGTTTGAAGACTTAAAGTCTTCTCTTCTCCATCAAGTCAGTCCTTTTTGATTACGTAATAAGGTATAGAAGATTGTACATTGGAGTTAGGAAGCTGCCACTGCCAGAGCATAATTTTTTAGATACTCACATGAGGTCGTAGCTTACAGTAATTCAAGTAGCACGTGAATGATAAGTTATATATTTACTTAAAATGGGGGAGACGAACTTAGTTAAAGCCTCCAGGGGATGCAGGCCAAAAATAGTTAGCATATAGTTTTTCTTTCTTTCTAAGTTATACTTTGGTATGGCCAGGGAGTCATTTCCCGGTCTGCCCTTGATGAATGATGATACACCAGCCGAACACCTCTAAAGAAGCACTTAACTAGGAGCAATTCCATAACCAACACCCCATGAACATACTGGAGTAAAATCATCAAATTAAAAGGCGGATTAACGTATCTCTTTCTTGACGTGTCCGAGTGATTAACATACATGTGATCCTCACTTATGATTATAAAACTATTTATTCAATATATTAATACAAAATATGTCTGTATTACGAAGATAAAAAGGTCCTATACCTAATTGTGGTTACTAACCTATCTATAATATTTCAACTAGAGGCAGCCACAAACTATGCTTCATAGTTCATACATTAAACCTAAAGTAATATTTTGGGATATTAAAATCATCTTCAACTGCACCCCCAGAAATTGATGCTATTGCTCTGACAAAATTTTATGTTTTGATGCTAATTCGGCGCTCCGGATCTCCAAATCACATGTATCCGTGCATTCGATACTATCACAAAAAAGAATGCATTCTATAATATAATTAATATTTAATCTGCATCTAGAAAGCTAATCCGTGCATTCGATAATATCGCCAAAAGAAAAAAAAATGCATTTGATAATATAATTAATATTTAATGTGCTTCTAGAAAGCTAATCCGTGCATTCGATAATACGGCAAAAAGAAAAAAAAATGCATTTGATAATATAATTAATATTTAATGTGCTTCTATAAAGTTAAAGTATGAAATCTTGATCCAACACACATTTAAAAGGAAATATTAGAACTTGGTTGGTGTATCAAAGAAATTTTGCCAATCCTTGGAACATGGAATCCACAAAATTTTCTCTAAGAGGTCTCTATTCTTGAACTTTTTTGGGTTGTGTACAAGAGGCTACACTATGTTAAAACTCTTAAGTATGTACTAATCCATGTAGCGCGATCTTAGGGTCTTATTGTAATCTTTTGACAATGCTGGCTTAAAAATGAATATTAGCTCATTCGCTCTTAGGAGGGAAAACTGTCCTAAGCATTTTTTCTTTATTCAATTGGGGATCAAATAACCAAAGGGGAGCAAACAATTAAGGGCAATCATTCTTAAATTGATACACCACGAGTTTTGCACTAGAGTTTAAGTGCCCCTTTGTGTTCAAAGTTCAAACCATTAGGGACACCTTGAGAGATGTAGATGGCGTTGTTCATATTTATAAAGCTTTGCTCATATTCAAGATATTGCTACACGATAGCGTTGGGACTCCTCTTTTATTATTAGCTTCCTCACTCTAATTTTCTTTAGGTTTCCCGTTCCACTACTTTTAAAAAAGAGGGATATACTAAAAGGAAGAATGAGAATCACACTTTAGCTTTAAAGTAATTTTAGTTGATGTTTGAACTTGAGAGTTTGATTTTTTTTTTTTTTTTGAAGTTAGATTACAATTAAAACAAAATGGGGAATACTCAAAGTTGTAATTATGTGTTGCTGGTGATGATTCTCGCATTGGGTATGTTGAAAAAGTTCTTATTTTTATGTTCTATTCTATTAAAGATCAATTTATAGGGAATAAACTAAAGTTTGTTATACTCAGTGATTCGCTGAACCTCATATTATAATCGAAAAATATAATGAATTTTTTTTTTTTAGTAAATTAAAAGTAACATGTTTGGAATTGGGAGAAGTCAGGGTTCTGGTACTGAATTAATTGATTTGGGTAGCAACCAAATGCATTTGTACATAGTACGGGCTCACGACCTAGTACTATATATGTTACATTTGTACAATGTTTTGTAATATTCAGAAAAAATCCAATATATTTCTGGTACTTCTTAATATTTTTGCATTATAATCTATTTGAGGACAGGTATGTTAGAGTTATGAGAAATGTTATTATGATGTATGTTCTAAATACAACATTTTTCTTATAGCAATAGTCATATTTATTTGTTATTTGATTCCAATGTATTTTTAAGTTCCTGATTGCTGTTAAAGTATAATCAACCTAGAAAAAGTCATTGAACAATATTTGTGACTCTAGAAGGAGATAAGGTTCATCTATATGGAGCTGGAGCAAGCTTGGTAGTTTTAGAAAATGTTGGTGGAGTTCCAGTAACATTGGAATTTATGATTCAAATACGAGGAAATGTGGTGAAGAAGTTAGTAAGGACAAAGCACAAACGGTACTTGCCCTATATTTGGAGCCCCTCTTATAAGGTGGATGTACTTGGTTCAACTGTCCCCTAGGCTAATTATGTTTAGAAAACTATATTAATGTTTGGAGCGATACCCGTTGCCATGACATTCTATTCACGTATGAAGATGCTTGAGACTGCCAAGTATACCACTCTTGTAGCTAAAGATGCTAAACATGTAGCCACATATATGTCCAAGGTCTTACAGGTGGAAATTGAAGCAGAACCAAGAAAGGTCGAGAAAAGTTGAAATTCGTTTGGTTTGTTCTCAAAGGAGTTTCTTTACCGTCACGGGCTTCACTTGCTTGGTACTACAAGTACTTTGTTCTTACTAGATATCGTGTTTTATAGTCATAATTTGTTCTAAAAGGATATCTTTAGTTCAATTGGATGAATTCCTGCTGTAAATATTATGAATGTGATAGAAGAAGTATTTAAAATCGCAAGAACACAAACCATTATCGCTTTATACAGTATTGTTCCGCGTTGTTAGTTTACAGTGGCTTTAATCGATTATATGGGAAGATTTGCAATTCAAATGGTGGATTTCTTCTTCATGATAGTGTTTATGCTCGCTCTGACATTACCTTACAACCACTCAGAAGGAGAATCGAATATGATTTATTATGATGTATGATTTAACCTTCTTTGAATACTTTGGGCCTAATATGAAATTTATTGTACCTGCTAAAATCTTCCCAGTCCGACTATGTTCAACATATCACGGTATATCAGCTGCAGCTAGAAAGGTTGGTGCTGTAATTAGTGTTTTTGGGTTCTTGTACACGACTCAAACAAGGATAAGACAAAGACAAATGCAGGTTATCCTGCCGATGTTGGAGTAAAATTTTTATTATCGTTCTTGGTGTAATGAACATCCTTGGGATGTTGTTGATCCAGGAGGATCTTGTCGATGACCAAAATTTGGTAAACTCGTTTGAACGAGATTTAGAGTCGTTTGAATGACTCGTTCGAACGACTCTCTATTTCGTTCGAACGAGTTATTTTCATGCCGCTGGAATTTTGGCCCAGAGCCATATTTCATTCAAGCGAGTTAGGTTTTTGTTCGAACGACCAGACAAGTTTTTAGGGTTTTAGACCAATTAGTCGTAAAGTTGTTCTAACGAATCGTTCGAAGGATTTTGGCGCTGTTTTGATTCTTAGGCGTTATTTTACTTCGAGATCTATTCTTTTATGATTTTTGAGTCCCTAGTATATAAAGGGAACTTAGGTTATTTTCTAGGTTATGTTTTTTTTTATGTTAGATCTAAAAAGAGTTCTGAGAAAAGCCTAGGGTTTGAGAGATTTTCATTGTAATTGCTTGTTTTAGTAATTGAATTCTCTATTTTTTCAAATCCAATTGGTGTTCTTCGTGTTTCTTTACTAACTAAAAGCTTCTCAATCGTATTGTGTATTAAGTGGTATCAGTTTTCCAGTTTCGATTCTCGAGGGTTGATTGTGGTTTATGGTCTCTATACGTAATCGTCTCAAGCAAATGAAGGAGAGGCTAGTGAGTTTATTGAAGATCCATTGCAAACCTAATTTGAAGAAGAAGGACGATTTGGAGATGGGTGATTCCGATGATCGAATCACAATTTTGTAAATGATAGTTTTCGTCCTAACTTCTACTGTAGGGGAGTTGGTAGAACAGTTGCGTCTCATGAACCTCGTGATGGCTTCCACTTCGGGAAAACAACAAGGCCGCTCAAAGAAGAAAGGGATTATGGAGGGGGATGGTGACAAGCGTACTACGGAGATCAATTATGATTTTAGTGATGCCGAATCTGACGAGGAGCGATCGGTTATTGGTAAGTTCGCAAATCCTTTGCATAATCTTTGTATAAATTTTAATATTGAAATTCTGGTATTCGATGGTTCAATTGATGCCGAGATATTAGATAACTGGTTAGATAGGTTAGAAACTTATTTTTTAGTTTACGAATACTCTAATGCTCAGGAAATTTGCTTTGTCATATTAAAATTCGCAAGTCATTCACTCACGTGGTGGAAATCTTATCGAAAATACCACAATATAGGAGATTTTGGTTAGAAAGAATTCAAGGTTTTAGTGTGAAAGCAGTTTTATCCGATTGGATATGAGCAAGAGAGATGGTATAAATGGTACAATTTGTGCCAAAAGTTTGAGCAGTCCATACAGGAGTACACTATGGCGCTTCATAACCACGCTTTGGTTTTGGACATTGATGTTGACGAGTATGAGGTGTTGATGAAGTTCACGGGGGGTTTTTTGGAGTCCATTAGGAGAGAATTGAAGCTCTTTACTGTGGCCAATATCGAGGACGCTACCGTGAAGGCAATTTCTATTGAAGGCAAATACTTGAAGAGTGACAAAGAAGATGACAAGATCAAGTTGGGGTACAAGTATAGTTGGAAAAACGAGCATAAGGGAGAGGCGAGGAGAGAAAGAGGTCTTCATCCAAGGAATTTCATTGTAAACATTGTAAGGTAAGTGGGCATCTTTCTGATTATTATTAGAAACTTCACCCAGAGCTTCAGTCGAAGGAGGAGAAGCACAATAAAGAGAAATATGCACTAGCCGTAGAGGTTGTTGACCTTCTGGATGTAGATAAGCCAAATCCTAAGCTTGCACTTATATTTCAGGGAACTTTGGCTATTGAGGAGGAGAGTCGGGAAGAACTTTTTCATGTCAGTATTCAGGTGAAGCAGAGTTTAGTCGAGACCATTATAGATCTGGGTAGTCAGAAAATTTTAATTTCTGAGATGTTGGTGAAGAAGATGGGTTTGACAACTATAGCTCATCCTAAGCTGTATGGTTTGGGGTGGATTCAGAAAGATACAGATTTGAGGATCACGAAGCATTAAACTTTCAAGTTTGCGATCACTGAAAGATTTATTGACGAGGTAACGTGTGAGGTGGTTCCTTTGGATGCGTGTTAGGTCATCTTGGTTAGCCCTTATCTTTGGGACCGAGATGCGATTCATTACCGTAGAGCTCGCAAGTATCATCTTGTAAAGGAGGGAAAATAGTTCCATATCAATGCTTGTAAGGAGCATGTCACTACGTTTAATTTAGTAACGACGACTAAGGTAAAACGGTTCGTTAATGCGAGCGGCAACTTTCTGTTATTGGTGCGACCGGTTTAGGAGGGTACATCAGCTAGAGTGTTGTCTCCAATGACAATGTTTTTTAAGCAACAAATCGATTTGGGGAAGTTGCAAGAGGAGGTTGTGGTACATACTGATCACAAACCCTTCAAGTTTTTGCTACGCAACCCAAGCTACAACAAGCTCGCCAAATGAAGGGGATGTCGTCTCTCCAATAATTTCCCTTGATTATGCAGTATAAGAAGGGAGTAGACAACAAAATGGCTGATAGGTTAACTCGACCCCCATTGCCAACAACTTCTGCTATGTTGGTTTCTATGCAGATATAACCTTTTATTACGTCAGCGTATGTTGCAGGATATGATGATCCCAAGGGGCGTAGTGTGTTTCGTTAAAAGTTTCAAGACAAGCGGTGGTATTAAGTCGTTCCGAGTTGGGGAGAAGGGAGAATTACCTAGTAAGTCAAAGTGGTACAATAGGGACATGGGCAGCGCCGCATTCCCACATCTCTAGTTCCAGCTTGAGCAGGAGCTCAAGGCTCCTAAAGAGGGGAGCCATGATCCAGGAGGATCTAGTCGATGACCAAAATTTGGTAAAGTCGTTCGAACGAGATTTAGAGTCGTTCAAACAACTCTCTATTTCGCTCGAACGAGTTATTTTCATGCCACTGGAATTTTAGGCCAGAGCCATATTTTGTTTGAACGAGTTGGGTTTTCGTTCGAACGACCAGGCAAGTTTCTAGGGTTTTAGACCTATTAGTCGTAAAGTCGTTCGAACAACTTTGGCAATGTTTTGATTCTTAGGCGTTGTTTTGCCTCGAGATCCGTTCTTTTATGATTTTCGAGTTCCCTAGTATACAAAGGGAACTTAGGTTATTTTCTAGGTCATGCTTTTTTTATGTTAGATCTAAAAATGGTTCTAAGAGAAGCCTAGGGTTTGAGAACTTTTCAATGTAATTGCTTGTTTTAGTAATTGAATTATCTATTTTTCCAAATCCAATTGGTGTTCTTCATGTTTCTCTACTAACTAAAAGTTTCTTAATCGTATTGTGGATTAGTTGTTTACGCTCTTAGTTTTCGAGTCTAAGAGGAAATCTCTGGAGGAGCTATTTGGTGAAAATATGGAAGAAACTGAAATAACCGAGCTAGCAGAACCACCATTGGGATACACCAACCGAATTGCTCCTTCTTAAGCTATAAATGTATTTGTGTGATGAGTTTTTGACTATTATATGGTGTTATTCTTCAGTGTGCCTAAATGTATGTTTGTTTGTTTTAATTGTATTATGAAATAATAAAAAATACTCAGTTCTTTTCTCTCTCTTTTTGCAAGTGTGGGTCTCTTGATAATTTTTTAGCTATATTTTAGATTTTTTTTCCCTTCTTAATAACATCTCCTTAACAATACAATATTAATGCTAGAGTGGCAGTAAAGCCCGAAACTACCAATTTTTGTCACCTGCTATACATCTGTTGTGTTTGGTATTATTTTCCTTAGTGATGCTTGACAAATTATCTTCTTTATTTTTATCTTAGGAACAAAATGAGATTTGATTCTTTGATCATCTGGCTTTATAGTTATACCTTACGGTGAAAAAAGAAAAGAAAAAAAGGACCCTTGGATCCTTCCCTCTGAAGTGTATTAAACTAGAAGAGGACGTCAAGGGCAAATACTTTGTTAAGATATAATTCTTTGATTGATAGCTGGTTCAGGGATCTGCCAATCCTTTTTTTGACTTACAAAAAAAAAATCTATATGGAAAAATTGGGTGATCAAGGTAATAAAATAATTTTCTGAGTCAAAATTAAAATGATATTGTCTTTTTGTCACGTACAATTGAGAATATAGGATTAAGAAACAAGACATCCATGCATTTTTTTTTGTTGGTAATTCTTATTTACATTTGCCATTTTTGGATGAGTAATCCTTAAGTATATTAGATACAAGAAATAGTTGCAAAAATGGTCTTTATATGCTTTTAGTAATTCTTGAATCCACGAAGGGGAGATCTAGCTATGCAAGTCATACTGTAATAGTCTCGCATGGAATAAAATCCCTTTTGAAGTGAGATTGATATGTGGCTTTCTTTCACTCTAGCTTAGCACTAAGAGGTTTTAAGAAAACCAAAACCCGCAAGTTTAGATGGGTACAATGTTGCGGTGAGTGAGGCATTACAAATGGTAACCAAATTTATTAGCCATAAACATTTTATAATAACCTCATGAGCCATACTATTTATGCTCTAACTCTATGAGGGGCACCTGCTGTATAGCTCCATTTCTGTGTGGGTATATTGCTTCCCATCCTTTAATAGTGGCAAATCTAATGGTATTTAGAAGCTCAAGCTGCAACGGATATATTACTATTATTTTGAAGTACGAAGTCAACACAAAAAGGTGACTGAATAATATAGCTTTATAGGCCTTCAAGAAGTTCAATGGACGAACACGATGCCAAATCTATTCAAATTTAACCTACCAAATTAGTTTCCAACTCATATGGGTAAAATTGTTCATAAACTACTAGATTAAAATAGATTCAGGTCAATAAGATGCCCTTCAAGATTCAATTTTATGAATGACTTCAAAAACTGAGCATCTGGTAGTAATTAATCTTTAGGTTTAGAAGAAAATGCGTAGAGTCCTGATAAATTGCCGCAAGGGAATGAGTTATTTATTATTCTTATTTTGTGTTGTATATATAAACAACAATGGAATGAGCATCATCGTCGGTTAATGCTAATTTTTTTGTTTATCTTCTATCATTTCTATGTGTCTTGATAATTCAATCTCCAATTTACCTTGAATTGAAGTTTATTGTTGAACGTACGATCAATGTTTGAAATATCGGCTCTATTCTTAACATTTAGGAGACACATAAAATATTAAACTATTTGAATACATAGGCTAGCATTTTACAAATAATTAGCGTGTGCCCGATTACTAGTGTCGCACTAAGAATGAACCAAAACTGCTGTAACTTCTTCAAGTCAAACAACCCAAAAATGGTTCTTTGTTCTGCAAACTCCTACTCGATACCCTTAACTATCCTCATGAAACTGCCGTCCCCAATCTCTCCTTTCGTCTCTATACGTTGTTTCTCCTCCATCTTTCTTGATACATTCTTCATTTCTCTCACGAAATCCAAAAGCCTTTCTAACATACTCTCCAATCTGGTGATCTGAATTAATGATCTTATCTTACCGATTACAATGGAGTTTCAGTGCTGCAAATTTTGGGGACTATTATGATCCAATCTCTCAGCAAGGTACTCACATACACACTCTCTCTCTCTCTCACACACACACATAGTATAATCAATGTCAAGGTTAATCACCTCTGATTTAGTAGAATTACTTCTTATGATGTTTGCTCAGTGATTCGTAAACCCATCTCTGTTGTAGGGTTTGATTGGTTTTGATTTAATGTAATCCAGGGTTTAGTATAAAGTTTTCAATCACTTATTCCCCCTACTAAGAACTGAATTCTCTTACTATTCAAGATTTTTTCTTTGTTTCTTTTGATGAAACAATTTTTGTTTTTGTTTTTATAGGTTCTTCAATTTCAAAATCAGGACTGAGGTCTATAAAGGAAATTACAATTGATTGCAAAATTATGAGTTTAGACTCCTGCTTATGATCCAACGTTGCGAACAATGGGTAGAATTCAAAAATATTTATAGGATATGAGTGATGCCCTAATTATGTATGAGTGCATTTTACTGAGGAGTCTCGTCTCTGATTTTCTAAGGAGATCAGGTGGATTGATTGCTTTAGTTGCCTCTCTCTCTTTCTCTCTCTCTCGATCAAAAATTTATTTTTCTTAGGGAACTTCTGCGCATTTTTTGAATTTGTTGTATGCACCGCCGATGATGGTGGATATTGATTTTGGGCAGTGTTTAGATTTTGAGGGAGAATTCAGAAATGAATATGGATCAAGCGGTGCTCGAAATGGTACATTTTTGTAACTACTCTCATCTTTGGGTGTGGTGAAATGTTATCTCCGTCTCTCTCTCTCAATTTGTAACCTATAACTATTTCTGTCTCAGACGAACTATTAATTTAATCCAATTTAAATACCTTTAACTTTAAACTTGGCTTGAAAATGTTAGCTATAATCTTTAGTATTGCCTTGCAACAACTGTTGCTTTGTCGTAGACTTGCAGCAATGATGATAGCACAACCAATTAAAAGGATGTGAGGACTTACAAAGTTGCATGCTTCATATATGAATATGCCTGATCAAGGTATATCTTCCACTCTTTCTTTCTCAGGGTACTTTGATTTGGATGTCTTCAATTAGTCTTAATCAAACTTAACACATGGATATATTGTTTCACTGA
Organism: Kingdonia uniflora; assembly: GCA_014058105.1. Taxonomy (NCBI): domain Eukaryota; kingdom Viridiplantae; phylum Streptophyta; class Magnoliopsida; order Ranunculales; family Circaeasteraceae; genus Kingdonia; species Kingdonia uniflora. The sequence continues at coordinate 8,452 of JACGCM010000705.1, read as the reverse complement.
CTTTAGATTGACTTTATGTATATAATGCTTGAGATTAGTAGTTTTATATCCTTTCATCTTTGACATAACATGTTGTGGTAGTTTTGCTATTAGTGCCTTTTTGATGTGTTTCATCCAAGTATCGCTATTGTAACTGTGTAACATTAGGTAACTATACATGGTTTAAATGAGTATAATACGGCTTTAGCCTTAGCCTGGATGCCACTGTCTTTCGACTTTCAGGTAACTTATCACAGGTGGATCTGCCATAGGCACAAAAGCTTAGAACATGATAACTGGTCTATAGACTCCATAGTGTACTAAATATGAAGGTCAAATCATTAAGACAGCATTGGACCTAAGGATACTTTATTCTTGAGTAAATCTTTCCCAGATTTTTTTTTCTCAAATTACATATACCGTTTGTGTTAAGGGTGAACTCGAATTATCAAAAACTTGAATTGTCGAAGTCGTTCGAACGAAAATGGGTGTCGTTCAAACGAGCTTGGATGTCGTTCAAACGAGTTGTTAGTTTTTGCGTTGAAAGAACTTGGACCAAAGAATTCGTTTGAACGAGCTTAGATGTTGTTCGAACGAGTTGTTGTTTTCTAGGGCTGGAGACCTTTAATCGTCAAAGTCGTTCGAACGAGCTTAGAGTCGTTCGAACGAGATGTGCGTATGTTTGTTTTAGATGCTATTCTGGGATGTTGAATTTGCCTCGAGATCCGTTTTACTTGTAATTAGTCCTCTAGTATATAAGGAGGTCTTAGGTAATTTGTTAGCTTATCTTTTCTCTGTTGAGTTTAATTCTAGAGAGCAAGGATTTGAAAGACTCCATTAAAGCTTGAGAAGCTTGGAGAGATCATGTAATATGTTTGATCACAGTGTATTGTTCACAGGGAGTGGTTTTTTATCCGTAAGGGTTTTCCACTTTCCTCCTCCAGGAAAATACTTGTCTCATTTATTGTTCTGTGTTTCTGTCTATTTCTTGAATTCGGCGTATTTCGCGTATCGTTCTTGGTGTAGAAGAGAAAGTAGCTACCTCGATTCTCAACAGTTTGTGACAAAGAAAGCTAGACCAAAAGATGAAACTTTCCCCCTTTTGAGCACTGTAGAAGTTTGACGACCAATTGGAGCACGATGATATGCATAGAGGTACTGCATGTCCGTCTTAGAAGACTCATCTCCAATATGCAGGTGATCATAATGCTCTTATTGTAATGTGCATTTCTATTTTTGCTCATATTCAGGTATGTCCCTGTTTCAATGTATTAAACTGTAAGTTGTAAGAAGGAACTGGCAATTTAGACGTGTTTTGATTTTCAAGATACCTTTACATTACTTTATCTTTGAAAATTCTTGGTATTGGTTCAAGATTTTAAAAGGTATGTTTGTTCTTTTAATTTTCACATTAACTACAACCTTATTTTGGTATCATGGATAATGGAAATTTATCCAGTGATTGATATGATATGGCACCAGGCTCCAGAATATCGGCTGCTTCAAATTCCAACAACAGCCTTTGGCGCAAAGAGGAGCTTAAGTCATGGGACGATGAACTTGGCTAGGGAAATTTGTGTTTCAAGATGATGGAAGCTCGACAAAGCTCAGGATAGAGGAACTCTTATCATCGTCCTTAAGTAAGTCATTCTCTTATCTTCCTTAATATTTTTCTTGCTGCCGTACGAATTATTTATTCTTATACTTCAGGTTTACTATGACGACATGCACCATGGTCGATCTTAACTCCAATTAAACAATGCAACAAAGGCTTGAGGAAAACTGTCAGAAAGGATAAGACATATACGAGAACCACAAGATTATAGCAAGGAACCACTAGCTCATGTTGTCCATCAATACGTCTAAAGGGTTGTGTATAGATTTATAATAAATTTTGTGAAATATAACTCGTGAAGATGTATAGATTATTAATTCTAATACCATTTTACGTCAAAAAATTACTTAGGCATCCATTTTTATATTTTATTTATTTGGTTAATTTGTTGAGATTTTCTCAGTGATATGGACAGTTTTGCAATTCAAGTTTGTGGTATTCATAAGCTTAGTTTCATAGACCTTTGAAAATCTTGTATGTGAGCCTTTAGAAGTAGTATATGTTCCTAGGAGTACTCTTTCCAAAAGCTACAAGAAAGGAATGGAAATATTGGTGCAGAGCGATGCTTCAAATATAGAAAAATGATTAGTACTAGACAATCAAATGTTTTGCAAGAAGAAGTTAAGTCATGCCCCGTGTATGCATCAATTATTAAGCATAAAACATTTGATGATTCATATCCGCTCGATGATTCAAATGTAGCTGAAGGCGCATCGACGTATTCACCGTGACTTGGTCACGGGTAGTACTAGTCTATTATATATTGTAAGTCACGGGTACTACTAGTCTATTATATATTGTAAGGCACGACTTAGAACTTAGAAACACCAATCACATATTATGGTTTGAAACTTGCAAGACAAGTTTCTTAACTTCCTCTCTTTTGGTCTCAATTCCTATAATTCCTACAACTACGTCTTTCTCTCTCAATTACACACAAGTAAGCATTTACATCTCCCTATCTTTCTTTCTTTTTTTGGGCAAGGCAATCCAATTTTATTCAGGGATTCATAACCCTAACTTTCCAACCCCATGAGGTTTCGAACCCACGACCTCTCTCTAGTTGGAGAGGTACAGCCAGCTAAGTGTCCAATGGTAACATCTCCCTATCTTTCCTTCACAAGGTTTTAGAAGAGTTAGGCTTTTAGTAATCGTTGCCATGAAAAACTTGAAGAAAAAAAAGGAAGAGCTCAACATCATGCTCGAGGCTTGAAAGTGGTCGGGGTTGCCGCAAAAGATGAAGTTGAGGAGAAGAAGGTAGTAGTTGGTTCCTTACCCTATCTTTGTGATGGTGTCATGTCTAACATCTTTAATAGGGTTACAACCTTATCACTAGAAGCAGGTTGTAATTACCAATGTAAACAATGGTCTAACATATTCTCCACTCGGTGTTTGCTGACAAGTACTTGTTCATATCTCCACCTCCAATTGGTGTTGTCTATTTCAAGAGCGGCAATAAAAAATCTATGGTTAAATTTATGGAGTTTGATGGATTTGAATTCAAGGTAAGTTTTTTATCCAAGTATCCCACAGAGCTAACTCTTCAGTATACTTGCAACGGCTTATTATTGGTCATAAATAATCCTTTTGATTTGGCCTATGATTATTAGTCATTCGAACGGGCCTCATGGTCGTTCAAACAAGAGTAAGTCTTTTACCTAAAAACTTACCCAACTACAAATATTTTGTTGGAGGCTCATGGTCATTCGAACGAGAGTCAGTTTTTTGCCTAAAAATTGACCCAACTACAATTTTTTTGTTGAAGGCACATGGTCATTCGAACGGGACTCATGGTCGATCGAACGAGACTCAATTTTTTTGCCTAAAAACTGACCCAGCTACAAACTTCATTTAGATTGTTTGAACATGTTCGAACGACGATGCGGATATTTGTTTTGTAAGGTCGTTTAGACCGTTGATTTTGCCACGAGATTGTAATAAGTCTACCCATTATATAAGAGAAACTTGTTGGAGACTATTTACCGATGGCTTATCTAGCCCAAATGATTATGGCATAGGTATTGTGATGGTCACACCTTCCAATGATCGATTGGAAAAAGTCATCAAACTAAACTTCGAAATTACCACAATGAACTTGAGTATGAAACCTTAATTCATGGTTTCACTGCCAAAAAATGACTTTTAGGGACAGAAAACCTTGAGATTTAGCAACACGAGAATTTTATTACTAGTTTGCGATGGTACAGTTGTGTTAATAAAAATCAAATCAATATCGCTAATATTTTTAGGAAAGTATTCATAATTGTGACAATTGCTTCGTCACGAATGGTGTTACTTTATGGTAGGGCTGTCAATGGATCGGATTCAGACCGGATTTGCTAAATAATCCAAATCCAATCCGAAACTTTATAAGTAACATCCATATCCGATCCAAAACTTTTATGGTTAAATCCGAATCCGATCCAGTTTGAAACTATTTTCGGAGGTCCGAATCCAAAATTCGATCCGACCATAATTTTATTTGATGAATAAAAATGTGGATAGAAAGGCTTGAACCCATGACCTTTCATGGGTTTTAAGAACTAAGTACCACTTAGCCACAAAACTAAATGTATTATATTATATTTTCTTATTTTATATAATATATTTCTAATAGTTATAGAAGATTAATATTGATAAAATATAAACATATCGGTATATAACTTCGGATCGGATTCGGATCAGAAAAAATAATGACATCCATATCCTAAAAAGGAATCGGATTTCGGATTGAATTTCATATTATATCCAATCCATTGATAGCCCTACTTTATGGCACAATAAACGGCTTGCCATTGTAAAAAACATAAAACTAAGGGAGAGGATTCCCCTACACACCCTTTTTGCTACACACCAACTACACTCTCTCTTACCACACATCACTCTCTCTTGCCAACTCACATACTCTCAATTTGCCTATGTGGCATCTTACTCAACTCACTCACTCCACCGACTCGTCACTCATTCACTCCACTTAATTACTCTTTCTTTAAAGTCTAAACCTCTCTCACTCCAAAATTCAAATTTCACACACACACACACACACACACACACACACACACACTATCACACACTCTCTCTCTCTCTCATGGCTTCCCTCCACTCAATCATTCAGTCCCTCTCAATCCAAAATTTAAATTCCTATTACAATTTTACTCTCTCTTTATCTACCTCCGGTTAAAGTACAATTCTTTCTCAATTTATGTCCTTGTTGGGAAACTGTATTTTGTGAACGTGATGTTAGAATTGTGTTACAGAGGTAATTTGTGTAGGGGTATTGATTTTGCTTAATTAAACAGGTTAGTCGACGACATCCAAATTTGGATGCGAGGGATCTTCTCGCTCTTCAATTAGCCTCTTCCGATACGAGGCTGTTAGGCATATCTTCTCTGGGACTTTCTGCTTATGTGCCATCCTGCTTAAGAAACTCAAATTAGGCACTGAAAAAGGCATTGAATCAGTTTAAACACTGAAATTGTCAAAGCTAAAAAATTGTCGACCGCTTTAAAATTTGACAATTAATTAGTACAATATTGTCGATTTATAGACACGTAATATTTACGTGTACAACTCCTAAATTTATATCTACCTAGTCATTTATTAAATAAATGTGACACTAATAGTATTTTTGTTTGTATTTATAGAAATCGGTCACATGATAAACAAGTCGTACATTTTTCCAGTTTTCAACAAAGAACAAGGGTTATGCACTCCAATAATGATTCTCATATGAAGTTGTCAACCAAAGGTCCATGGACATGGAAACCTATTAAAGAGAATTAAATGTAGATATTATTCTCAAGAGTTGGAATATCTATGCATGATTTTAGGCATTGTTTAGGGGATTTTATATTAATAGTGATATTTTGTAACCCTTTATATACTCTATAAATAGGAGGGGAATCCCACCCATGAGGGATCATCTTGGATAGTGTAAATATCAAGGTTCAATAAGCAATAAAGTTCTTGTTTTTCTCTTTTTCTTGTCTTTTACTTTTATTGTAGTAATAGTATAATGGCCATGATCAAATGGTTGAGTAGCTAAACCTCTTTGCCAGGGCTAGATGAAGCTCCATCGAATGTAGCCTTAGTGTAGATTGTGTAGTTTAGTTAGAGTAATTACATTATCTTTATTCCGGCATAATGCATATTCATATTCCTTTGTTATATGCTTAACCATAGCTAGGATTAGAAGGAATAAAGAATCTAAGTAACTATCTTGTTTGACCATAACAAGATAGGTTAGGAACATGGAGAAGAGAACATAATCCATGCTTATCAACCAGACCATGGTTGAATAGGTGGTTTATGGGTAGTTCCCAATCAATAATTATCTTATCTCATGATGTATTGCATATACCCGACCAAGGATATACGATACGGGAATTTGTGAATACTCTAACTAGGTACACTATCTCAAGGTTACAACGGATAAAGTGGAATTGATGCCTTGGTTTCCACTTTAATTTATCTTATAATTTGTTTCGTTCTTCTTTTTGTTTCAAAACCTACACAAACTCGGTTTTATTGGATTAAACTAATAGCTCGAAGTATAATTCGCACCACAAGTCTCTTGGGATACGACCCCGCTTACCCTGTACAAATGGTACACCGTGTACTTACGGGTCTTTTAAGACGTCGGTTTATAAATCGATAAAGTTTTGGCACCGTTGCCGGGGATTATGAATGCTTTTATTTTTTTTGAGTTTTAAGCAATTTTTCTTCTTTCTTCTTTCTTTTGATTTTTTTAACTATTGTCTTAGTGTTCCTTTTCCTCTCTTAGATTATATATTTGGTTTTTAGCGAGCTTAATCTCCTCCTTTGTATTTGCCCACTCTAGTTTTTAACGAGCTTTGGTTTCGATAATTTATTAACATAAGCCCGAGTTGCTTTTGTTAACAGTCGTTTTTTTCAACTTGAGTACGATCTATTTGAGCACGAACTAATTTTGATAATTATTAACTTGAGCACGAACTGTGGTGGGCCTTAATTCTTTTGTTACGAGCACGAAATTGAGCTTTGGTTTTTAATGAGCTGTGGGTCCAACATAACGAGCTTTTGTTATAAGTTACTACACGAGTTGCTTTTGTTAAGATTTGTTCTGCTATAATGGGTGGTCCCACTCAAGCATGAACTATTTATTAATGTATAACTTAAGCACAAACTGTTTGTGGGCCTTAACTCATGATTGAACTGTTTTCCCACTTGAGCACGAACTTAAGTAGGAGTTGTAGCTTTTCTTTACAAACCTCTTACCGACCACATAAAAGTTTAACGTGCTTGAGCATGAGTTGTTTTGCAGGTTTTGCTTGAATTGAGATGTGATAAAGACCATTTTTTTGCTAATATTGATTATTACTCCCATATTGATCAAACACAAGCCGATTACATTTTGGCAATCTTGGGCACCGATAAGGGATACAAAAGAATGGAAAGCGCGGAGAGTGTTGAAGGCGGAAAATACGAAAAGCTTAAAGCGGGAGAAATTTCTTGAAAACAATCCTTTTGTACCCCTAAGTTAAGGGGCGGCCACAACTACACCGGGAAACACTTCCGTAGGTTGGTATTTTTCTAAACTTGACATCTAGAAGGAGTACATATCCGCTATTTCCCGGTACTAGGACATATAAAGTAGAGTGGACTATGCAAATACACGCTGCTCTAATAAATTTTTGATGTGGTTGGATTGACCTATTGATGTGTTTAATATTATTTTCATTCCAACATTAGTAAAGGTAAAAAACTGTTAGAGACTTACGGGATTTCATCACCTAAAAAACTCTTCAACAAGTGGGACCACCCATTAGAGATATGAAGAAATTCGTCACACGAAAATTAACGACCCAGACCTTAAAATAAATGTTAATAAAAAAGAGTAGCAAGTTTCCACGGATTCATCATCCAACGGATAGGTATACTGGACCGGGAGAACAAACACGGGTTCATAGGATACGGCCCCAGCCTAGCCCCGCGAAATACTGGTTATAGGTTTGCAACGTCATGTTCTGAGTGCTGAAGTACGATAAGGTGACTCGCTCGGGCGTGAGGATGAACACTACTTTAAGCTGGTACTAGCATAGTGACGCAGAGGAGTATAAGAACAAAAGCCTTTTACCATCCTACCCATTTTAAACATAGAAGAATATAGGGGAGACCTAATTATTACTTCTAAAAAATGTTGATGTGCTAGAGTTTAGGTTTGATGGTTGTTTATTGCATTAGGTGTTGCTTTTATTTAAAATGTCATACATACAAGAACATTGTAATCCATACAACTCACAATTCGACATCCACAACAACCACAAAATCATTTCAATCATGGGATCGCTAAAATCTCAATACGTGGAACCTTTCCAATCTTATTATGCAAGCCCATCAGTTCATCTAGTCATCCAATCAGTTCCCACCCGCTCCACTCAAACCTTTTTTAGACGATACCTTGCTCTCTTCATGCAATAATCAGTATAATTTCAGCAACAAATGATGCAATTCCAACAACAGACATTGGGAATCAAATTTCTACGACCCAATCTATCTCAAGATTAGAGACTCAGATAACTCAGTTGTCAACTACGTGGAATGAAATAGAGCATGAAAAACTTCTAAGCAATGAAGAAGAACAATCTGAAGATAAATCCCCTTGTAATTAAAAATGGATGAATGTAAGCGTAATCGAGGAATGTTTTCTCCGTGAGATGAATGGATACCATATTGTTAGACAGCTTTAGAAGGTGAAATTTTAAGGTTGACGATCCAATGTCATAAGAAGATCTTGAAGAAGCCCTCCAAATTCCAACCATCGATGTCATCACCATCTTCATTGTCAACCAATAAATTCATTCAAGGAAACTATGACTG
>JACGCM010001101.1:0-127470 GCA_014058105.1 Kingdonia uniflora | reverse complement strand
CATTCGTTTACAATCTTAGCTTGTGTCACTCGAAATGAAAACCTCCACTACGATCCAAACCTCTCAAACGATTTACCGTTAAGCCCCCCAAAAAGTATCTCAAATTACAATTAAAGCTGGATGATTCGAAATCCGACCAGGTTTTTTTTTTAAGATAAGTCTGGATTGTACTACTCATGGAGTAACTATCCTAGCGCTTCTTTGAATGTCAAGAGGAAACATAACCATGATCCCACTTCCCAAAACAGTTGCGCATTGAAGTTTTTGGGAAATATAATAGAAAAGCACCGGTGTGTCGGAAATATGAGCCGCGTCTAACTAAAGGTTGGATTGTTGCTACTCTTCAATACGATCCAGCCTCTCAAACGATTTGCGGTTAGCAAACTATCGCAAAATTGCCAATCTAAAGCATAGATGGTTCGAAATCGAACAGGCTTAAATAAAAGTAAGGATGTATATACTCATTGAGTAAACTATTCTAGCAATTTTTGGTGGTAAGAGGAAACACTTAAACGATCAACTTCCAAACGAGTTGCGGTAGCATAGTTTTCAGAATGGCGATCTAAAGCAATCGGAATGGGTAAATATCTGTACCGATTTATAGTAAAGCGAGAGGTTGATACTCATTTGGTAAAGATACTAAATTGTTGAGGTCTAAAGAAGCACTAAGTACGGGCCAACCTCTCGACCATGTACCGGGTGCCAAGTTCTCAGAATGCGTTCAAAGTAACGGATGCTTTCGAAATCCGAACCGTCTTAAATTATCGCCGAGAGTGTTCCTGCACATTGGAATTATACTAGCGCTGTTGTTAGAATAGATTGAAAACATTACGACGAACAACCTCACAAACGAGTTTGCGGTGATTGATGTTTCTGGGAATTAAAAATAACACAGCACCGGAGAGTAGAGTGGTGGGAATCCGGACCGGTAGTAACTTGAAGGTTGGATTGTTGCTACCATTCGTTACAATCTTAGCTTTTTGTCGGTCTAAAAGAAACTATTCACTAAGATTCAACATCTCAAAACGATTTGCAGTAGCAAAGTACTCCAAATACAATTAAAAGCATGGAGTGGTTCGAAATTCGACCAGGTTTTAAATATAAGCTGGATGTATCTAATCATTGAGTAACAATCCTAGCGCTTTGTGGTCAAGGAGGAAATATTTACCACGATCTAACTTTCCCAAACGTGTTGCGGTAGGCATAGTTGCCGAATTGCGATCTAAAAGCATCGGATGGTAAAAATCCGTACCGATTCTAAAGTAAAGTCGGGAGTGGTGATAGCCATTTGGTAAACTATGCTAGCTGTGTGGTCTAGAGAGCTCTTAACCCACGAGCCAACCTCACGAACATGTTACAGGTAGCACAAGTTTTTCAGGAATTACGATATAAAGAATCAGAGTGGTTTAAAATCCGAACAGTCATAAATTAAAGCCAGGAATGGCCCTGGCTTAATTGGGCAATGATCCCAACGACTTGACGGCGTGAAGTTTCTGGTAATTATAATTATAGCACCGGACGATGGTTAATCCGAACCAGGTATTTAACTAAAGTTGGATTGTTGCTATCATCGTTTACCAAATCTTAGTTGTTTGCCGGTCTAAAAGAAACTCTTCACCCGACCAACCTCTCAAACGATTTGCTGTAGCAAAGTATCTCTAAATTCAATCTAAAGTATGGAGTGGTGCGAATCGAACAGGTTTTTAATTAAAAGTCTGGAGTCTATCTACGTATTGTAGTTAGTCGTTCCTAGCACTCTTTTTGAAGGTCAAGAGGAAAACTTAGCAAGATCCAACTTCTCCAACGAGTTGCGGTTGCCTTGCTTTCAGAATGCGATCTAAAGCATCGGTGGGTAAAAATCCGTAACGATCTAACAGTAAAGTCAGGGAATGTTGATACTCATTTGATAACTATCCTGCTTGTTGCTGGTCTGAAGAAGCTATTAGCCAAGCGCCAAACCTATCGAACAGTTAGCCAAACATCCAAATTCTACAGAATTACAATATAAAGTACCGAGGGATACGAATCCGAACCTGTCTTAAATATAGCCGGGAGTGTTTCTGAATTTGGTAACTATCCTAGAGCTTGTGAGCTAGATGAAACACTTTAACCAATATCCAGCCTCATAACGAGTGACGGCATGAAAGTTCTGGAACTTGTAATATAAAGCAACGGCCGTGGTGGGACCTATGAGCCGGTCTTAACTTACAGCGTTAGATTGTGCTAAGCATTCGTTTAAATTATCCTTAGCTTGTTGTCGGTCTTCAAAAAGAAACTCTTCACTACGATCAACCTCTCAAACAATTTGCCGTTAGCAAACTATCTCAAATTTCCAAGCAAAGCCATGTGTGGTTGAAATCCGGCCTGTTTTAATAAAAGTGATTGTATTACTCATTGAGTAACTATCCTAGCACTTTTCTGTGTCAAGTGGAAAGCACGTATACAGGATCCAACTTCCCAAACGAATGTTGCCGGTAGCCTAGTTTCAAAATTGCGATCAAAAAGCATCGGAGTGATAAAAAATCGTACCGATTTCTAACGGTTAAAGTCGGGATTGTTGATACTCATTGGTAAAAAATCCTAGCTAGTGCTCGGTCTAAGAAGTCTTAATCATGAGCCAACCTGTCGAACAAGTTACCGAATGCCAAATTTTACGGAATGTGCGATCTAAAGTTATCGGACGTGCTTCGAAAAACCGAAACCTGTCTTAAATTATAGCCGGGAAGGGAGAGGTTAATGCCATTTGAAACATCCTAGAGCCTGTTGTTAGACTAGAGGAAACACTGCACCCACGATCCACCTCCCAAACGGTGACGGCAATGATGTTTTGGGGAATATAATATAAAGTACCGGAGTGTGGGAAATCCGAAAACGGTCTAAATTTAAAAGGTGGATTGTTGCTACCATTGAAACGATCTTAGCTTTTGGTAGGTTTGAAAACATCTTACTACGGCCCAATCTCTCAAACAAGATTAGTTCTCCAGTTCTTCAGAAATGCAATCTAAAGGTGGAGTGGTGAAATCGTTAAGGTTTAAAAAAAATTAAAGATGTAGCTCATTGGAGAAATATCCTAGCACTGTTGTGGTCAAGAGGAAAACACTTAAACCACGATACAACTTCCCAAACGAGTGGCGGTAGAATAGTTTTCAGAATTGCGATCTAAGCATCGTGAATGGTTAAAAATCAGTAACGATGCTACAAAAGTAAAGTCGGGAGTGTTGATAATCAGTTGGTAACGATCCGAAATGATGCGTCTAATGAAGCCACTTAAGAGCACGAAGCCAACACCGAAACAGGCTACCGGTAGCCACGTGTCACAGGAATTGCGATTTAAAAGAATTGGAGTGGTTGAAACTACGAACCTGTCTTAAAATAAAGACTGAAGTATGTGCTGGTCATGGTAACTATAACAACGATCCTGCGGCTGAGAAGTTTCTGGGAATATATTATTATAGAACCGGACAAGTGGTGGGGAACTCCGAAACCGGTTTACTTAAAGGTCGATTGTTGCTAACCATGCGATCCAAACCACTCGAACAAGTTAACGGTACCCAAGTTTCTCAGAATGCGATCAAATTTCGGAAGTGGTTAGCATCCGTAACTCCTTAAATAAAGCCGGAGTGTTCCTGCTCATTGGAAAACTATCCTAACGCTGTGGTGGGTTCTGGGAAAAACTAACCCCGGTCCAAACTCCCAACGCACTTGGACAGGGGTTGAAGTTTCAGGGAATATTAATATAAAGCGTCGGAGTGGTGGGAAAATCGAACCGGTTTAACTAAAAGTGGATTGATTCTACTCATTCGTTTAAACTCTTACGCTTTTTTTGTCGGTCTTTAAGAACACTCTTCACTGCGATCAAAACCTCGCAACGATTGCCGTTAGCAAAGTATCTCCAAATTTACAATTCAAGGCATGGTGTGGTGCGAAATCCGACCAGGTTTTAAATTTAAAAGTCGGGATGTATCTACTTCATTGAGTAATATCCTTAGCGCTTTTGGTTGGGCCAGGCGGAAATATTTAAACGATCAACTTCCAAACGAGTTGCCGGTAGAATAGTTTTCCGAATTGCGATCTAAAGCATCGATGGTAAAAATCCGTACCGATTCTAAAGTTAAAGTCAGGGATTGCTGATATATTGGTAACAATCCTAAATTGTTGTCGGTCTAATAAAAGCTTTAAGCACGAGCCAACCTCGATCAAGTTACCGAAAAGAAAAATTCACAAATTGCGATCTAAAGTATCGGAGTGATTCGAAATCTGAATCGTCGTAATTATGCCGGGAGTGTTCCTCACATGGTAAACTATCCTAGCGCTTGGGTAGGAGTATAGTAGATGAAAATTTCTAAACACGATCCAACTCCCAAACGAGTTGACAGCAGTAAAGTTTCTGGGAATTATAATATATGAAGCCAACGAGAGTGGTGGATATCCGAACCGGTCTAACTTAAAGGTTGGATTGTTGCTACACATTTGTTCAAAATTAGCGTATTGTCGGTCATAAAGAAACTCTTCATACGAGGAAACCTCACAAACGATTTGCCGTTAGCCCGGTATTCCAAATACAATATAAAGCATGGAGTAGGTCGAAATCCGACCAGAGGTTCTAAATAAAAGTCTGGTTGTATCTACTCATTGAGAAAACTATCCTAGCGCCATTTGTTGGTCAAAGAGGTAATACCTTAACCAGTTCAAACTTCCAAAATGAGTTGTGGTGCCTAGTTTTTGGATTACGATTAAAGCTCGGAGTGGTGAAAAATCAGTACCGATTCTAAAGTAAAGTAGGGGGTGTTGATACTCATTGGTAACTATCCTAGCTTGTTGTCTGTCTAACGACAGAAGCTCATACCACGAGCAACATGTCGAAACATTTACCGAAAGCCAATTTCCAGAATTGCGATCTAAAGTGACCGGAGTGCTTCAAAATACGAAAACCGTCTAAATTATAGTCGGGATGTGCTCCTGATCATTTGGCAACTATCTAGCGCTTGTTATTAGACTGATGAAGCACATAAACCACAGATCCAACCTCCCAAACGCGTGACGGAAGCGAAGATTCGGGAATTATCATTATAAAGCACGAAGGGTGGAAATCCGAACCGGGACTTCACTTAAAGGTTGATGTTGTAATCATTGGTTTACAATCGTAGCTTGTTGTCGGTCTAAAAGCAAAAAAACTATCACTTTGATCCAACATCTCAAAAGATTTGCCGTTAGCAAAGATAACCAAATTGCAATTTTAAAGATGGAGTGGTTTGAAATCGACCTGGTTTAAATATATGTCTGGATTGCATCTACTAATGAGTAACTATCCTAGCGCTTTATGTTGGTAAAGTGGAAAACATTACCACGATCCAAATTCCAAAAGTTGCGGTAGCATAGCTTTCAGAATTGCGATCTCAAGCATCGGAGTGGTGACAAATCAGTTTGACCGACCTATAAAGTAAAGTCGAGCGTGTGATACTCATTTGGTAACTATCCGAATTTGTTGAGCGGGCTGAAGCTCAAACAGAGCCAACTCCCGAAATGTACCTGGTAGCCAAAGTTTCTCTGAATTGCGATCTAAAACATCAGAGTGGTTTTGAAATCCGAACCCGTCATTAATTAAAGCCAGGAGTGTCCCTGCACATTTGGTAACGATACAAACGGAGTGGTCGGGAAATCGAACCGGTTTAAACTTTAAGGTTGAATTGTGCTACACATTCGTTTCACAATCTTAGCCATTGTGGCGGTCTAAAGAAACTTTCACTAGATTCAACCTCTACAAAGTTTGCCGTTTGCAAACGTATCTCCTATTGCAATCTAAAGCATGGAGTGGTTCGAAATCCGAACAGGTTTTATTAATAGAGTATGGATTGTATCTATCATTGAGTAATATTCTAGCACTTTTTGTTGGTCATAGGAAAAGTTAAACAGTTCAAACTTCCCAAATGAGGTTGCGGAGCTAGGTTTTTGAAATTACGATCTAAGCTCAGAAGGTGTGAAAATCATTACCGATTCTAAAGTAATGTGGGAGGTGGATAGTCAGTTGGTAACTATCTAAGCTGATTCGTCTAAAAAAATATTTTACCACGAGCCAACCTGTCCGAACAAGTTACCAAAGAAAATTAAACAGAATACGATCTAAAAGTATCGGATGCTTAGTAATCGAACCTGTCTAAAATTATACCGGCGGGGGAGTGTTCATGCATCAGTTGGAAATAAAAAAACTAGGCATTGATGTAAGACTGGAGGAAAACACTTAACCACGATAAACAACTCAAACGAGGTGAGGCAAGTGAAGGTTTCTGAGAATTATCATATAAAGCAACGGAAGTGGTGGATATCGAAACGGTATCTTAAACCTAAGGTTGGATTGTTGCTACTAGTTCGTTACTATCTTAGATTGTTGTCGGTCCCCCTAAAAGAATTCTTCCCTACGATCAACCTCTCAAACGATGTTGCCTGTTAGCACAGTATCTCCAAATTGCATTAAAGCGACCCCACCTGGAGTTTTGTAATGACCAGGTTTTAAATAAAAGTCGTGATTGATATCTACTCATGAGTAACTATCTAGCGCTTTTGTTCGTCATGAGGAAACACTAAACAAGGATCAGACTTACCCAAACGAGTTGCGTAGCCTAGTTTTCAGAATGGCGATCCAGCATCGGAGTAGGGTTAAAAAAATCGTACGATCTAAAGTAAATGTAGGGAGTGTTGAACTTCATTTGGTAAACTATACCTAGCTTGTTGGCGGTTGTAAGAAGGCTCTGAACCACGTGCAACTAGTCGAAAAAGTTACACAAAGCAAATTTCACAGAATTGCGACCCTAAAGTATCGGTGCTTACCCCTCCGAATATCAAAATACAAAACCGTGTCTTAAATATAGCCGGGGTGTGTCCTGCTCATTTGGTCACTACTAGCCTGTTGTTAGACTAGAGGAACATTGAACACATTAACCCACGATCCAATCTCCAATCGAGTTCCGCAAATGAAGTTTTTGGGAATTATAATATAAAAAACCTGAGTGGTGGGAAATCCGAACGGTTAAATTAAAGGTTGGATGTATTACTCATTTGTAACGATCATTAGCGTGAGTGTCGTCTGAAACAAACTCTTTACTACGATCCATATTCAAACAATTTTCCGGTATCCAAGTTTCTCAGAATTGCAATCTAAAGGATGGAGTGGTTCGAACATTCCGTACAGGTTTTATATAAAATTCAAAGTAGCCATTTTTTTTATTTTTTTTTTTTTTTTTTTTTCTTTGAGTTAGGTGGTGCAGAGTACACAGTCCTAGCAACCTGTTGTTGGTTCAAAGAGGAACACTTAACATATAATCCATTCCCAAACGAGTTCGGTAGCCTAGTTTTCAGAATACGATCAATAGCATCGGAGATGATAAAAATCCGTACCGATTTCTAAAGTAAGTGGGAGTATTGAGAATCATTTGGTAACTATCCTAAATTGAGTCGGTTAATGAAGCACTAAGCACGAGCAACTATCGAACATTTACGGCAGCCAAGTTTCTAGTGTCCCTGCTCATTTGGTAACTATCACAAACAACTTTACGGTTGTGATGTTTGTGGGAATTATAATATATAGCACCGGAGTGGTGGGAAATCCGAATCGGCTTTAACTTAAAGGTCGGATTATTGGTAATCATGCGATCCAACCACTTCAACAAGTTACAGGTAGCCAAGTTTCTCAGAATTGCGATCTAAATTATCGGAGTGTTTCGAAATCCGAACCTTTCTTAAATAAAAGCCGAGAGTGTTCCTGCTCATTTGGTAACTATCCTAACGCTTGATGTTGGGTTAGGGGAAAAACTTAACCACGGTCCGACCTCCCATACGAGTTGACGGCAGTGAAGATTCTGGCAATTATAATATAAAGCACCGGAGTGGTGGGAAATCCGAACCGGTCTTACCTTGAAGGTTGGTTTGATGCCACTCATTCGCTTAAAATCTTAGCTCTTTGTCGGTCTAAAAGAAACTCTTCACTACGATCCAACCTCACAAACGATTTGCCGTTAGCAAAGTATCTCCAAATTGCAATCTAAAGCATCGAGTGGTGCGAAATCCAACCAGGTTTTAAATAAAAGTATGGATTGTATCTACTTATTGAGTAACTATCCTAGCGCTTTTGGTTGGTCAAGAGGAAATATTTAACCACGATCCAACTTCCAAAACGAGTTGCGATAGCATAGTTTTCAGAATTGCGATCTAAAGCATCGGAATGGTAAAAATCCGTACCGATTCTAAAGTAAAGTCGGGAGTATTGATACTCATTTGGAAACTATCCTAGCTTGTTAGCGGTATAAAGAAGCTCTTCACCACGAGCCAACCTGTCGAAAAAATTACCGAAAGCCAAATTACGCAGAATTGCAATCTAAAGTATCGGAGTGCTTTGAAATTTGAACCTGCCTTAAATTATAGCCGGGAGTGTTCCTGCTCATTTGGTAACTATCCTAACGCTTGTTGTTAGACTAGAGGAAACGCTTAAACACAATCCAACCTCCCAAACGAGGTTGACGGCAATGAAGTTTTGAGATTATAATATAAGCACTGGAGTGGTGGGAAATCTGAACCGGTCTAAATTAAAAGGTTGGATTGTTGTTACTCATTCGGTAACGATCTTAGCGTGTTGTCGGTCTAAAACAAACTGTTTACTACGATCCAACCTCTCAAGCAATTTTCCGTTATCCAAGTTTCTCAGAATTGCAATCTAAAGGATGGAGTGGTTCGAAATCCGTGCAGGTTTTAAATAAAATTCAAGATTGTAGCTCATTGAGTAACTATCCTTGCTCTTGTTGTTGGTCAAGAGGAAACACTTAACCACGATCCAACTTCCCAAACGAGTTGCGGTAGCATAGTTTTCAGAATTGCGATCTAATGCATCGGAATGGTAAAAATCAGTACCGATTCTAAAGTAAAGTCGAGAGTGTTGATACTCATTTGGTAACTATCCTTAATTGTTGTCGGTCTAATGAAGCACTTAAGCACGAGCCAACCTCTCGAACATGTTACCGGTAGCCAAGTTTCTCAGAATTGCGATCTAAAGAATCGGAGTGGTTTGAAATGCGAACCAGTCTAAAATTAAAGCCTGAAGTGTCCCTGCTCATTTGGTAACTATCACAAACGACTTTACGGCTGTGAAGTTTCTGGGAATTATAATATATGGCACCAGAGTGGTGAGAAATCAGAACCGGTTTTAACTTGAAGGTTTGATTGTTGCTACTCATGCTTTCCAACCACTTGAACAAGTTACCGGTAGCCAAGTTTCTCAGAATTGTGATCTAAATTATCGGAGTGGTTTGAAATCCGAACCTTTCTTAAATAAAAGCCGAGAGTGTTCCAGCACATTTGGTAACTATCCTAAGCTGTTTGTCGGGCTAGGGGAAACACTTAACCACGGTCCAACCTCCCAAAATGATGTGACGGCATTGAAGTTCGGAGAATTATAATATAAGCACCGGAGTGGTGGGAAATCCGAACAGTTCTTAACTTTAACGTTGGATTGATGCTAATTATTCGTTACAATCTTACTTGTTGTCGGCCTAAAGAAACTCCTCACTATGATCCAATCTCTCAAACGATTTGCGTTAGCAAAGTATCTCCAAATTACAATCTAAAGCATGGAGTGGTTCGAAATCCGACCAGGTTTATATAAATGTCTGGATTGTATCAACTCATTGAGTAACTATCCTAGCACTTATTGTTGGTCAAGAGGAAACATTAAACACGATCCAACTTCCAAACGAGTTGTGGTAGCATAGTTTTCAGGATTGCGATCTAAATCATCGGAATGGTAAAAATCCGTACCGATTCTAAAGTAATGTCGAGGATGTTGATACTCAATTGGTAAGTATCCTAAATTGTTGTCGGTCTAATAGAGCTCTTAAGCTCGAGCCAACCTCGAGAACAAGTTACCGAAAGCCAAATTTCACAGAATTGCAATCTAAAGTGTCGGAGTGCTTCGAAATCGGAATCTGTCTTAAATTATAGCCGGCAGTGTTCCTGCTCATTTGGTAACTATCCTAGCGCTTGTTGTTAGACTAGATGAAACATTTAACCACGATCCAACCTCCCAAACGAGTTGACAGCAGTAGTTAGTTTCTGGGAATTATAATATAAAGCACCGGAGTGGTGGGAAATCCGAACCGGTCTTAACTTAAAGGTTGGATTGTTGCTACTCATTCGTTTTCAATCATAGCTTGTTGTCGGTCTTAAAGAAAATCTTCACTACGATTCAACCTCTCAAACGATTTGACGTTAGCAAAGTATCTGGAAATTACAATCTAAAGCATGTAGTGGTTCGAAATCCGACCAGTTTTAAATAAAAGTCTGGATTGTATCTACTCATTGAGTAAACTATCCTAGCGCTGTTTTGGCTCAGAGGAAACACTTAACAGGATCCAACTTCTCAACGAGTTGCGGTAGCCTAGTTTTCAGAATTGCGATCTAGCGGTTGTCTGTCTAAAATATGCTCTTAACCACGATCCAACCACTCGAACAAGTTACTGGTAGCCAAGTTTCTCAGAATTGCGATCTAAAATATCGGAGTGGTCGAAATCCGAACCTTTCTTAAATAAAAGCCATGAGTTTTCTTGCTCATTGATAACTATCCAACGCTTGCTGTTAGGCTCGAGGAAACACTTTCCACGATCCAAACTCCCAAACGAGTTACGGCAGCAAATTAAGGAATTATATTATAATGCACCGGAGTGGTGTGCAATCCGTACCGGTCAAAACTTAAAGGTTGGATTGCTACTCCAGCGTTTACAATCATAGCTTGTTGTCGGTCTAAAGAAATTTTTTACTACGATCCAACCTCTCAAGCGATTTGCCATTAGCAAAGTATCTCCAAATTGCAATCTAAGCATCGAGTGGTTCGAATCCGAACAGGTTTTAAATAAAAGTCTGGATTGCATCTAATCATTGAGTAACTATCCTAGCGCTTTTATTGGTCAAGAGAGGAATTACTTAACCACGATCCAATCCCCAACGAGTTGCGGTAGCCTAGTTTTTAGAATTGCGGTCTAAAGCACCGGAGTGGTGAAAAATCCGTACCGATTCTAAAGTAAAGTCGGGAGTGTTGATACTCATTTTTAAATATCCTACCCTGTTGTCGGTCTAAAATAAGCTCTTAACCACGAGCCAACCACTCGAACAAGTAACCGTAGCCAAGTTTCTTATAATTGCGATCTAAAGTATCGAAGTGGTTTGAAATCCGAACCGTTCTTAAATAAAAGCCGGGAGTGTTCCTGCATTTGGTAACTATCCTAGCGCCTTTTGTTAGACTAGAGAAAACACTTATCCATGATCCACCTCCCAAACGAGTTGACGGCAGTGAGTTTCTTGGAATTATAATATAAAGAACCGGAGTGGTGGAAATCCGCCCCGGTCATAACTTAAAGGTTGGATTGTTGGCTACTCATCATCGTTTTACATCTTAGCTTGTTGTTAGTATAAAAAAACTTTTTACTACGATCCACCTCTCACACGTTTGCCGTTAGCAAGTATCTCCAAATTGCAATTTAAAGCATGGAGTGGTTCGAAATCCGAACAGGTTTTAATAAAGTCTGGATTGTATCTACTCCTTGAGTAACTTCCTTGGCGCTTTTTATTGATCAAGCGGAAACACTTAGCCACGATCCAATTCCCAAGCGAGTTGCGGTAGCCCAGTTTTCAGAATTTTGATCTAAAGCATCGGAGTGGTGAAAAGTCCGAACCGATTCTAAAGTAATGTCGGGAGTGTTGATACTCATTTGGAAAATATGCTAGCTGTTTGCCAGTTTAAAATTAGCTTTTAACCAGAGCCAACCTCTCGAACAGTTACCGGTAGCCAAGTTTCTCAGAATTGCGACCTAAAGTATCGGAGTGGTTCGAAACCCAAATCTTTCTTAAATAAAGGCCGAGATTGTTTCTGCTCATTTGGTAACTATCCAAGCGCTTGTTGTTAGACTAAAGAAAGCACTTAACCAGAATCCAACCTCCCAAACGAGTTGACGGCAGTGAATATTCTGGAAATTATAATATAAAGCACCAGAGTGTTGGGAAATCCGAACCGGTCTTAATTTAAAGGTTGCATTGTTGCTACGCATTCGGTAACGATCTTAGCTTGTTGTCAGTCCAAAACAAGCTCTTTTCTACGGTCAAACCTCTCAAAAAATTTGCCGTTATCCAAGTTTCACATAATTGCAATCTAAAGGATGGATTGGTTCGAAATCCGTACAGGTTTTAAATAAAATTGAAGATTGTAGCTCATTGAGTACCTATCCTAGTACTTGTTGTTGGTCAAGAGGAAACACTAAACCATGATCCAACTTCCCAAACGAGTTGCGGTAGCATAGTTTTCAGAATTGCGATCTAAAGCATCGGAATGGTAAAAATCCGTACCGATTCTAAAGTAAAGTCGGGAGTGTTGATTCTCATTTGGTAACTATCATAAATTGTTGTCGGTCTAATGAAGCTCTTAACCACGAGTCAACCTCTCGAACATGTAGTGAAGTTTCACAGAAATGCGATATAAAGAATCAGAGTGGTTTGAAATCCGAACCAGTCTTAAATTAAAGCCAGGATTGTCCTTGCTCATTTGGTAACGATCCCAAACGACTTGACGGCTGTGAAGTTTCTGGGAATTATAATATATAGCAACGGAGTGCTGGGAAATCTGAACCGGCCTTAACTTAAAGGTTGGATTGTTGCTACTCATTCCTTTACAATCTTAGCTTGTTGTCGGTCTAAAAGAAACCCTTCACTACGATCCAAAATATCAAACGATTTGCCATTTGCGAAGTATCTCCAACTTGCAATCTAAAGCATGGAGTGGTTCGAAATCCGAACAGGTTTTAAATAAAAGTCTGGATTGTATGTACTCATTGAGTAACTATCCTAGCGCTTTTTGTTGGTTAAGAGGAAACACTTATCCAGGTTCCAACTTCCCAAACGAGTTGCGGTAGCCTAGTTTTTTGATTTGCGATCTAAATAATCAGAGTGGTGAAAAGTTTGAACCTATTCTAATGTAATATCGGGAGTGTTGATACTCATTTGGTAAATATCCTAGCTTGTTGTCGGTCTAAAATTAGCCCTTAACCACGAGACAGCCTCTCAAACAAGTTACCGGTAGCCAAGTTTCACGGAATTGCGACCTAAAGTATCGGAGTGGTTCCAAATTTGAATCTTTCTTAAATAAAAGTCAAGAGTGTTTTTGCTCATTTGGTAACTATCCTAGCGCTTGTTTTAAGACTAGAGGAAATATTTAACCACGATCCAACCTCACAAGCGAGTTGACGGCAGTGAAGATTCTGGGAATTATAATATAAAGCACCGGAGTGGTGGGAAATCCGAACCCGTCTTAATTTAAAGGTTGGATTGTTGCTACTCATTCGGTAACGATCTTAGCATGTTGTCGGTCAAAAACAAGCTCTTTACTACGATCCAACCTCTCAAAAAATTTGTCGTTATCCCAGTTTCACATAATTGCAATCTAAAGGATGGAGTGGTTCGAAATCCGTACAGGTTTTAAATAAAATTCAAGATTGTAGCTCATTGAGTAACTATCCTAGCACTTGTTGTTGGTCAAGAGGAAACACTTAACCAGGATCCAACTTTCCAAACGAGTTGCGGTAGCATAGTTTTCAGAATTGCGATCTAATGCATCGGAATGGTAAAAATCAGTACCGATTCTAAAGTAAAGTCGGGAGGGCTGATACTCATTTGGTAACTATCCTAAATTGTTGTCGGTCTAATGAAGCTCATAACCTCGAGCCAACCTCTCGAACATGTTACCGGTAGCCAAGTTTATCAGAATTGCGATATAAAGAATTGGAGTGGTTTGAAATTTGAATCAGTCTTTAATTAAAGCCAGTAGTGTCCCTGCTCATGTGGTAACGATCCCAAATGACTTGACGGCAGTGAAGTTTCTGGGAATTATAATATATAGGACCGGAGTGGTGGGAAATCCGAACCGGTCTTAACTTAAAGGTTGGATTGTTGCTACTCATTCGTTTACAATCTTAGCTTGTTGCCGGTCAAAAAGAAACTATTTACTACGATCAAACCACTCAAACGATTAGCCGTTAGCAAAGTATCTCCAAATTGCAATCTAAAGCATGGAGTGGTTCGAAATCCGAACAGGTTTTAAATAAAAGTCTGGATTGTATCTACTCATTGAGTAACTATCCTAGCGCTTTATATTGATCAAGAGGAAATACTTAACCACGATCCAATTTCCCAAACAAGTTGCGGTAGCCCAGTTTTCGGAATTGCGATCTAAAGCATTGGAGTGGTAAAAAATCCGTACCGATTCTAAAGAAAAGTCAGGAGTGTTGAAACTCATTTGGTAAATATCCTAGCTTGTTGTCGGTCAAAAATTATCTCTTATACACGAGCCAACCTCTCAAAAAATTTGCCGTTATCCCAGTTTAGCATAATTGCAATCTAAAAGATGGAGTGGTTCGAAATCCGTACAGGTTTTAAATAAAATTCAAGATTGAAACTCATTGAGTAACTATCCTAGCACTTGTTGTTGGTCAAGAGGAAACACTTAGCCACGATCCAACTTCCCAAACGAGTTGCGGTAGCATAGTTTTCAGAATTGCGATCTAAAGCATCGGAATGGTAAAAATCCGTACCGATTCTAGAGTAAAGTCGGGAGTGTTGATACTCATTTGGTAACTATCATAAATTGTTGTTGGTCTAATGTAGCTCTTAACCACGAGCCAACCTCTCGAACATGATTCCGGTAGCCAAGTTTCTCAGAAATGCGATATAAAGAATCAGAGTGCTACGAAATCCGAACCGCCTTAAATTATAGCCGGGAGTGTTCCTGCTCATTTGGTAACTATCCTAACGCATGTTGTAAGACTAGAGGAAGCACTTAACCACGATCCAACCTCCCAAACGAGTTGACGCCAATGAAATTTCTGGGAATTATAATATAATGCACCGAGTGGTGGGAATCCGAACCGGTCTTTATTTAAAGGTGGATTGTTGCAACTCATTCGTTTACAATCTTAGCTTGTTGTCGGTCTAAAAGAAACTTTTCACTACGATCCAACATCTCAAACGATTTTCCGTTAGCCAAGTTTCTCCAAATTGTAATCTAAAGCATTGAGTGGTCGAAAATACGAGCAGGTTTTAAATAAAAGTCAGGATTGAAGCTACTCATTGAGTAACTATCCTAGCGCTTGATGTTGGTCATGAGGAAATAATTTACCACGATCCAACTTCCAAAACGAGTTGCGGTAGCCTAGTTTTCAGAATTGTGATCTAAAGCACCGGAATGGTGAAAAATCCGTACCAATTCTACTGTAAAGTCTGGAGTGTTGATACTTATTTGGTAAATATCCTAGCTTTTTGTCGGTATAAAATAATCTCTTAAGCACGAGCCAACCTCTCGAACAAGTTTCCGATAGCCAAGATTCTCATAATTGCGATCTAAAGTTTCGGAGTGGTTCGAAATCCGAATCTTTCTGAAATAAAAGCCGGGAGTGTTCCTGCTCATTTGGTAACTATCCAAGTGCTTGTTGTTAGACTAGAGGAAACACTTAACAACGGTCCAACCTCCCAAACGAGTTGCGGCAGCGAAGTTTCTGGGAATTATAATATAAAGCACCGAAGTGGTGGGAAATCCGCACCGGTCAAAACTTAAAGGTTGGATTGTTGCTACTCATTCGATTACAATCTTGGCATGTTGTCGGTCTAAAAAAAACTCTTTACAGCGATCAAACCTCTCAAACAATTTGTCGTTAGCAAAGTATCTCCAAATTGCAATCTAAGGCATGGTGTGGTTCGAAATCTGAACAGGTTTTTAATAAAAGTCTGAATTGTATCTACTCATTGAGTAACTATTCTAGCGCCTTTTGTTGGTCAAGTGGAAACACTTAACCACGATCCAACTTCCCAAACGAGTTACGGTAGCCTAGTTTTTAGAATTGCGATCTAAAGCACCGGAGTGGTGAAAAATCCGTACCGATTCTAAAGTAAAGTCGGGAGTGTTGATACTCATTTTTAAATATCTTAAGTTGTTATCGGTCTAAAATAAGCTCTTAACCACGAGCCAACCACTCGAACAAGTAACCGGTAGCACAGTTTCTTATAATTGCGATCTAAAGTATCGGAGTGGTTCGAAATCCGAACCGTTCTTAAATTAAAGCCGAGAGTGTTCCTGCTCATTTGGTAACTATCCAAGCGCTTTTTGTTAGACTAGAGGAAACACTTATCCATGATCCAACCTCCCAAACGAGTTGACGGCAGTGAAGTTTCAGGGAATTATAATATAAAGCACCGGAGTGGTGGGAAATCCGCGCCGGTCATAACTTGAAGGTTGGATTGTTGTCGGTCTAAATAAAAGCCGAGTGTTATCCTGCTCATTTGGTAACTATCCTAACGCTTGTTGTTAGGCTAGAGGAAACACTTAACCACGATTCAACCTCCCAAACGAGTTTACGGCAACAAAATTTCTGGGAATTATAATATAAAGCAACGGAGTGGTGTGAAATCCGCAACGGTTATAACTTAGAGGTTGGATTGTTGCTACTCATTCGTTTACAATCTTAGCTTGTTGTCGGTCTAAATGAAACTTTTCACTACGATCCATCCTCTTCAACGATTTTCCGTTAGCCAATTTCTCCAAATTGCAATCTAAAGCATTGAGTGGTACAAAATACGAATAGAATTTAAATAAAAGTCAGGATTGATGCTCCTCATTGAGTAACTATCCTAGCGCTTGTTGTTGGTCATGAGGAAATAATTTTCCATGATCCAACTTCCCAAACGAGTTGCGGTAGCCTAGTTTTCAAAATTGCGATCTAAAGCACCGGAATGGTGAAAAATACGTACCCATTCTAAAGTAAAGTCGGGAGTGTTGATACTCATTTGGTAAATATCAAAACTTGTTGTCGGTCTAAAATAATCTCTTAACCACGGGCCAACCTCTCGAACAAATTACCGATAGCCAAGTTTCTTTGAATTGCGATCTAAAGTATCGGAGTGGTTCGAAATCCGAACCTTTCTTATATAAAAGACGAGAGTTTTCCTGCTCATTTGGTAACTATCCTAGCGCTTGTTGTTAGGCTAGAGGAAACACTTAACCACGATCCAACCACCCAAATGAGTTTACGACAGCAAAATTTCTGGGAATTATAATATAAAGCACCGGACTGGTGTGAAATCCGCATCGGTCATAACTTAAAGGTTTGATTGTTGCTACTCATTCGTTTACAATCTTAGCTTGTTGTCGGTCTAAAAGAAACTCTTTACTACGATCCAACCTCTCAAACGATTTTCCGTTAACAATGCATCTCCAAATTGCAATCTAAAGCATGGAGTGGTTCGAAATTCGAGCAGGTTTTAAATAAAAGTTTATATTGTATCTACTCATTGAGTAACTACCTTAGCGCTTTTTGTTGGCCTAGAGGAAACACTTAACTAAGATCCAGCTTCCCAAATGAGTTGTGGTACCCTAGTTTTAAGAATTGTAATCTAAAGCATCGGAGTGGTGAAAAATCCGTACCGATTCTAAAGTAAAGTCGGGAGTGTTGATACTCATTTGTTAAATATCCTAGATGGTTCTCTGTCTAAAATAAGCTCTTAACCACGATCCAACCACTCGAACAAGTTACCGGTAGCCAAGTTTCTCAGAATTGCGATCTAAAGTATCGGAGTGGTTCGAAATCCGAACCTTTCATAAATAAAAGCCGATAGTGTTTCTGCACATTTTGTAACTATCCTAACGCTTGTTGTTGGGCTTGAGGAAACACTTAACCACGATCCAACCTCCCAAACGAGTTTACGGCAGCAAAAATTCTGGGAATTATAATATAATGCACCTGGGTGGTGTGAAATCCGCACCGGTCATAAGTTAAAGGTTGGATTGTTACTACTCATTCATTTAAAATCTTAGCTTGCTGTCGGTCTAAAAGAAACTCTTTACTACGATCCAACCTCTCAAACGATTTTCCGCTAGCAAAGCATCTCCAAAATGCAATCTAAAGCATGGAGTGGTTCGAAATCCGAGCAGGTTTTAAAAAAAAGTCTGGATTGTATCTACTCATTGAGTAACTAACCTAGCGCATTTTGTTGGTCAAGAGGAAACACTTAAACATGATCCAACTTGCCAAACGAGTTGCGGTATCCTAGTTTTAAGAATTGCGATCAAAGGCACCGGAGTGGTGACAAATCCGTACCGATTCTTAAGTAAAGTCAGGAGTGCTGATACTCATTTGGTAAATATCCAGGTCGTTGTCGGTCTAAAATAAGCTCCTTACCACGAGCCAACCTCATGAACAAGTTACCGGTAGCCAAGTTTCTCATAATTGCGATCTAAAGTATCGAAATGGTTCGAAATCCGAACAATTCTTAAATAAAAGCCGAGAGTGCTCCTGCTCATTTGGAAACTATCATCGCGCATGTTGCTAGACTAGAGGAAACACTTAACCACGATCCAACCTCCCGAACGAGTTGACGGCAGCGAAGTTTCTGGGAATTATAATATGAAGCACCGGAGTGGTGTAAAATCCGAACCGGTCTTAACTTAAAGGTTCTATTGTTGCTACGCATTCTGTAACAATCTTAGTTTGTTTTCGGCCTTAAACAAACTCTTTACTACGATCCAACTTCTCAAACAATTTGCCGTTAGCAAAGTATCTCCAAATTGCAATCTAAAGCATGGAGTGGTTCGAAATCCTAACAGGTTTTAAATAAAAGTCTGGATTGCATCTCCTCATTGAGTAACTATCCTAGCGCTTTTTATTGGTCAAGAGGAAGCACTTAACCACGATACAACTTCCCAAACGAGTTGCGGTATCCTAGTTTTCATAATTGCGATCAAAAGCATCGGAATGGTAAAAATCCTTACCGTTTCTTAAGTAAAGTTGGGAGTGTTGATACTCATTTGTTAACTATCCTAGCTTGTTGTCGGTCTAATGAAGCTCTTAACCACGAGCCAACCTCCTGAACATGTTACCGGTAGCCAAGTATCTCATAATTGCGATCTAAAAATCAAAGTGGTTGGAAATCCGAACCTGTCTTAAATTAAAGCCAGGAGTGTCCCTGCTCATTTGGTAACTATCCCAAACGACTTGACGGCTATGAAGTTTCTGGGAATTAGAATATATAGCACCGGTGTGGTGGGAAATACGAACTGGCCTTAACTTAAAGGTTGGATTGTTGCTACTCATGCGATCCAACCACTCAAACAAGTTGACGGTAGTGAAATTTCTGGGAATTATAATATAAAGCACCGGAGTGGTGGGAAATCCGCGCCGGTCATATCTTAAAGGTTGGATTGTTGCTACTCATTCGTTTACAACCTTAGCTTGATGTCGGTCTAAAAGAAACTCTTCACTACGATCCAACCTCTTTGACGTTTTGCCGTTTGCGAAGTTTCTCCAAATTGCAATCTAAAGCATTGAGTGGTCCAAAATATGAACAGGTTTTAAATAAAAGTCAGGATTAAAGCTAACTCATTGAGTATCTATCCTAGCGCTTGTTGTTGGTCATGGGGAAATAATTTACCACGATCCAACTTCCCAAATGAGTTGCGGTAGCCAAGTTTTCAAAATTGGAATCTAAAGTATCGGAGTGGTAAAAAATCCGTAAAGTTTCAAAATAAAAGCTGGGAGTGTTGATAATCATTTGGTTAATATCCTAGCTGGTTGTCATTCTAAAATAAGCTCTTAACCACGAGCCAACCTCTTGAACAAGTTACCGGTAGCCAAGTTTCTCAAAAATGCGATCTAAAGTATCGGAGGGTTCGAAATCCGAACCTTTCTTAAATAAAAGCCGAACGTGTTCCTGCTCATTTGGTAACTATCCTAACGCTTATTGTTGGGCTAGAGGAAAAACTTAACCTCGATCTAACCTCCCAAACGAGTTCACGGCAGCAAAATTTCGGGGAATTATCATATAAAGCACCGTAGTGATGTGAAATCCTCAACGGTTATAACTTAAAGGTTGGATTGTTGCTACTCATTTGTTTACAATTTTAGCTTGTTATCGGTCTAAAATAAACTCTTTACTACGATCCATCCTCTCTAACGATTTGCCGTTAGCTAAGTATCTCTAAATTGCTATCTAAAGCATGGAGTGGTTCAAAATCCGAACAGGTTTTAAATAAAAGTTTGGATTGTATCTACTCATTGAGTAACTATCCTAGCGCTTTTTGTTGCTCAAGGGGAAACACTTAACCACGATCCTACTTCTCAAACGAGTTGCTCTAGCATAGTTTTTAGAATTGAGATCTAAAGCATCGGAATGGTAAAATTCCGTTACCAGGAGTGTTGATACTCATTTGGGTAACTATCCTAAATTGTTATCGGTCTAATGAAGCTCTTAACCACGAGCCAACCTCTCGAACATGTTACCGGTAGCCAAGTTACTCAGAATTGCGATATAAAGAATCGGAGTAGTTTGAAATCCGAACCTGTCTTAAATTAAAGCAAGGAGTGTCCCAGCTCATTTGGTAACGATCCCAAACGACTTGACGGATGTGAAGTTTCTGGGAATTATAATATATAGCACCGTTGTTGTGGGAAATCCGAACCGGTCTTAACTTAAAGGTTGGATTGTTGCTACTCATTCGTTTACAATGTTAGCTTTTTGCCGGTCTAAAAGAAATTCTTCACTAAGATCCAACCTCTCAAACGATTTGCCGTTAGCAAAGTATCTCCAAATTGCAATCTAAAGCATGGAGTGGTTCGAAATCTGAGCAGGTTTTAAATAAAAGTCTTGATGGTATCTACTCATTGAGTAACTTTTCTAGCGCTTTTTGTTGGTCAAGAGGAAGCACTTATCCACGTGCTTTTTGTTGGTCATTGAGTAACTTTTCTAGCGCTTGTTGTCGGTCAAAAGAAGCTCTTAACCACGTGCCAACCTGTCGAACAATTTACCGAAAGCAAAATTTCACAGAATTGCGATCTAAATTATCGGAGTGCTTCGAAATCCGAACCTGTCTTAAATTATAGCCGGATTCAGCCTGTTTATTTGGTAACTATCCTAACGCATGTTGTTAGACTAGAGGAAACACATAACCACGATCCAACCTCCCAAACGAGTTGACGGCAGTGATGTTTCGAGGAATTATAATATAAAGCACCGGAGTGGTGGGAAATCCGAACTGGTCTTAATTTAAAGGTTGGATCGCTGCTACTCATTCGGTAACGATCTTAGCATGTTGTCGGTCTAAAACAAACTCTTTACTGCGATCGAACCTCTCAAACAATTTGCCGTTATCCAAGTTTTTCAGAATTGCAATCTAAAAAGGATGGAGTGGTTCGAAATGCGTACAGGTTTTAAATAAAATTCAAGGTTGAAGCTCATTGTGTAACTGTCCTAGCACTTCACGTTGGTCAAGAGGAAACACTTAACCACGATCCATCTTCCCGAACGAATTGTGGTAGCCTAGTTTTCAGAATTTCGATCTAAAGAATCAGAATTCTAAAAATCCGTACCGATTCTAAAATAAAGTCGGGAGTGTCGATAATCATTTGGTAACTATCCTAAATTTTTGTCGGTCTAATGATTCTTTTAACTACGAGCCAACCTCTCGAACATGTTACCGGTAGCCAAGTTTCTCAGAATTGCGATCTAAATAATCGGAGTGGTTTGAAATCCAAACCAGTCTTAAATAAAAGTCAGGAGTTTCCCTACTCATTTGGTAACAATCCCAAACGACTTGACGGCTGTGAAGTTTCTGGGAATTATAATAGATAGCACCGGAGTGGTGGGAAATCCAAACCGGTCTTAACTTAAAGGTTGGATTATTGGAACTCATTCGTTTACAATCTTAGCTTGTTGTCGGTCTAAAAGAAACTCTTCACTTCGATCCAACCTCTCAAACGATTTGCCGTTAGCAAAGTATCTCCAATTTGCAATCTAAAGCATGAAGTGGTTCGAAATCCGGCCAGGT
Organism: Kingdonia uniflora; assembly: GCA_014058105.1. NCBI lineage: Eukaryota > Viridiplantae > Streptophyta > Magnoliopsida > Ranunculales > Circaeasteraceae > Kingdonia > Kingdonia uniflora. The sequence goes on along the minus strand of JACGCM010001101.1, from coordinate 105,578 downwards.
TTTAAATAAAAGTCTAGATTGTATCTACTCATTGAGTAACAATCCTAGCACTTTTTGTTGGTCAAAAGGAAACACTTAACCAGGATCCAACTTCCCAAACGAGTTGCGGTAGCCTAGTTTTCAGAATTGCGATCTAAAGCATCGGAGTGGTGAAAAATCCGTACCGATTCTAAAATATGTTGGGAGTCTTGTTACTCATTTGGTAACTATCCTAGCATGTTGTCAATCTAAAGAAGCTTTTAACCGCGAGCCAACCTGTCGAACAAGTTACCGAAAGCCAAATTTTACAGAATTGCGATCTAAAGTATCGGAGTGCTTCGAAATCCGAACCTGTCTTAAATTATAGCTTGTTGATACTCATTTTGTAAATATCCTAGCTTGTTGTCGGTCTAAAATAAACTCTTAACCACGAGCCAACCACTCGAACAAGTTACCGGTAGCCAACTTTCTTATAATTGCGATCTAAAGTATCAGAGTGGTTCGAAATCCGAACCGTTCTTAAATAAAAGCCGAGAGTGTTCCAGCTCATTTGGTAACTATCCTAGCGCTTGTTGTTTGACTAGAGGAAACACTTATCCATGATCGAACCTCCCAATCGAGTTGACGGCAGTGAAGTTTCTGGGAATTATAATATAAAGCACCGGGGTGGTGGGAAATCCGAACCGGTCTTAGTTTAAAGGTTGGATTGTTGCTACTCATTCGATAACGATCTTAACTTGTTTTCGGTCTAAAACAAATTCTTTGCTACGATCCAACCTCTCAAACAATTTGTCGTTATCCAAGTTTCTCAGAATTGCAAACTAAAGGATAGAGTGGTTCGAAATCCGTACAGGATTTAAATAAAATTCAGGATTGTAGCTCATTGAGTAACTATCCTAGCACTTGTTGTTGACCATGAGGAAATAATTTACCACGATCCAACTTTTAAAATGAGTTGCGGTAGCCTAGTTATCAGAATTACGATCTAAAGCACCGGAATGGTGAAATATCCGAACCAATTCTAAAGTAAAGTCGGGAGTGTTGATCTCATTTGGTAAATATCCTAGCTTGTTGTCGGTCTAAAATAATGTCTTAACCACGTGCCAACTTATCGGGCAAGTTACCGATAGCCAAGTTTCTCATAATTGCGATCTAAATTATCGAAGTGGTTCGAAATCCGAGCTTTTCTTGAATAAAAGCCGAGAGTATTCCTGCTCTTTTGGATACTATCCAAGCGCTTGTTGTTCGACTAGAGGAAACACTTAACCACGTTTCAACCTCCCAAACGAGTTGACGGCCGCGAAGTTTCTGAGAATTATAAGGTAAAGCACCGGAATGGTGGGAAATCCGCACCGGCCGAAACATAAAGGTTTGATTGCTGCTCCTCATTCGTTTACAATCTTAGCTTCTCGTCGGTCTAAAAGAAACTCTATATTGCGATCCAACCTCTCAAACGATTTGCCGTTAGCAAATTATCTCCAAATTGCAATCTAAAGCATGGAGTGGTTCGAAATCCGAACAGGTTTTAAATAAAAGTCTAAATTGTATTTACTCATTAAGTAACTATCCTAGCGCTTTTTGTTGGTCAAGAGGAAATACTTAACCCCGATCCCGCTTCCCAAACGAGTTGCGGTAGCCAAGTTTTCAGAATTGCGATTTAAAACATCGGAGTGGTGAAAAATCCGTACCGATTATAAAGTAAAGTCGGGAGTGTTGATACTCATTTCGTAAATATCCTAGCTGGTTGTCTTTCTAAAATATGCTCTTAACCACGATCCAACCACTCAAACAAGTTACTGGTAGCAAAGTTTCACAGAATTGCGATCTAAAGTATCGGAGTGGTTCGAAATTTGAACCTTTCCTAAATAAAAGCAGAGAGTTTTCCTGCTCATTTGGTAACTATCCTGACGCTTGTTGTTAGGCCAGAGGAAACACTTAACCACGATCCAACCACCCAAACGATTTTACGGTAGAAAATTTCTGGGAATTATAATTTAATGCATCGGAGTGGTGTGAAATCCGCACCGGTCATAACTTAAAGGTTGGATTGTTGCTACTCAATCGTTTACAATCTTAGTTGTTTGTCGGCCTAAAAGAAACTCTTTACTACGATCCAACCTATCAAACCATTTGCCGTTAGCAAAATATCTCCAAATTGCAATCTAAAGCATGGAGTGGTTCGAAATCCGAGCAGGTTTTTAATAATAGTCTGGATTGCATCTACTCATTCAGTAACTATCCTAGCGCTTTTTGTTGGTCAAGAGGAATTACTAAACCACGATCCAACTTCCAAAACGAGTTGCGGTAGCCTAGTTTTCAGAATTGCGATCTAAAGAACCGGAGTAGTGAAAAATCGGTACCGATTCTAAAGTAAATTCGGGAGTGTTGATACTCATTTTGTAAATATCCTAGCTTGTTGTCGGTCTAAAATAAACTCTTAACCACAAGCCAACCACTCAAACAAGTTACCGGTTGCCAAGTTTCTTATAATTGCGTTCTAAAGTATCAGAGTGGCTCGAAATCCGAACCGTTTTTAAATAAAAGCCGAGAGTGTTCCTGCTCATTTCGTAACTATCCTAGCGCTTTTTGTTAGACTAGAGAAAACACTTATCCATGATCGAACCTCCCAGTTGACGGCAGTGAAGTTTCTGGGAATTATAATATAAAGCACCGGGGTGGTGGGAAATCCGAACCGGTCTTAATTTAAAGGTTGTATTGTTGCTACTCATTCGATAACGATCTTAACTTGTTTTCGGTCTAAAAAAAATTCATTACTACGATCCAACCTCTCAAACAATTTGTCGTTATCAAAGTTTCTCAGAATTGCAATCTAAAGGATGGAGTTGTTCGAAATCCGTACCGGTTTTAAATAAAATTCATGATTGTAGCTCATTGAGTAACTATCCTTGCGCTTGTTGTTGGCCATGAGGAAATAATTTACCACGATCAAACTTCCAAAATGAGTTGTGGTAGCCTAGTTTTCAGAATTGCGATCTAAAGCACCGGAATGGTGAAAAATCCGTACCAATTCTAAAGTAAAGTCGGGAGTGTTGATACTCATTTGGTAAATATCCTAGCTTGTTGCCGGTCTAAAATAATGTCTTAACCATGTGCCAACCACTCGAGCAAGTTACCGATAGCCAAGTTTCTCATAATTGCTATCTAAATTATCGAAGTGGATCGAAATCCGAGCAATTCTTGAATAAAAGCCGAGAGTATTCCTGCTCTTTTGGTTACTATCCAAGCGCTTGTTGTTCGACTAGAGGAAACACTTAACCACGTTCCAACCTCCCAAACGAGTTGACAGCAGAAAAGTTTCTGGGAATTATAAGATAACGCACCAGAATGGTGGGAAATCCGCACCGGCCAAAACATAAAGGTTTGATTGCTGCTTCTCATTCGTTTACAATCTTAGCTTCTCGTAGGTCTAAAAGAAACTCTATATTGCGATCCAACCTCTCAAACGATTTGCCGTTAGCAAATTATCTCCAAATTGCAATCTAAAGCATGGAGTGGTTCGAAATCCGAACAGGTTTTAAATAAAAGTCTAAATTGTATCTACTCATTAAGTAACTATCCTAGCGCTTTTTGATGGTCAAGAGGAAATACTTAACCACGATCCAGCTTCCCAAACGAGTTGCGGTAGCCAAGTTTTCATAATTGCGATTTAAAACATTGGAGTGGTGAAAAATCCGTACCGATTATAAAGTAAAGTCGGGAGTGTTGATACTCATTTCGTAAATATCCTAGCTGGTTGTCTGTCTAAAATATGCTCTTAACCACGATCCAACCACTCGAACAAGTTACTGGTAGCAAAGTTTCTCAGAATTGCGATCTAAAGTATCGGAGTGGTTCGAAATCAGAACCGTTCCTAAATAAAAGCAGAGAGTTTTCCTGCTCATTTGGTAACTATCCTAACGCTTGTTGTTAGGCTAGAGGAATCACTTAACCACGATCCAACCTTCCAAACGAGTTTACGGTAGAAATTTTTTGGGAATTATAATATAATGCACTGGAGTGGTGTGAAATCCGCACCGGACATAACTTAAAGGTTGGATTGTTGCTACTCATTCGTTTACAATCTTAGCTTGTTGTTGGCCTAAAAGAAACTCTTTACTACGATCCAACCTCTCAAACCATTTGCCGTTAGCAAATTATCTCCAAATTGCAATCTAAAGCATGGAGTGGTTCGAAATCCGAACAGGTTTTAAATAATAGTCTGGATTGCATCTACTCATTCAGTAACTATCTTAGCGCTTTTTATTGGTCAAGAGGAATTACTTAACCACGATCCAACTTCCCAAACGAGTTGCGGTAGCCTAGTTTACAGAATTACGATCTAAAGAACCGGAGTGGTGAAAAATCCGCACCGATTCTAAAGTAAAGTCGGGAGTCTTGATACTCATTTGGTAAATATCCTAGCTTGTTGTCTGTCTAAAATTAACTCTTAACCACGAGCCAACCACTCCAACAAGTTACCGGCAGCCAAGTTTCTTATAATTGCGATCTAAAGTATCAGAGTGGTTCGAAATCCGAGCCGTTCTTAAATAAAAGCCGAGAGTGTTCTTGCTCATTTGGTAACTATCCTAGAACTTTTTGTTAGACTAGAGGAAACACTTATCCATGATCCAACCTCCCAATCGAGTTGACGACAGTGAAGTTTCTGGGAATTATAATATAAAGCACCGGGGTGGTGGGAAATCCGAATCGGTCTTAATTTAAAGGTTGGATTGTTGCTACTCATTCAATAACGATCTTAACTTGTTTTAGGTCTAAAACAAACTCTTTACTACGACCCAACCTCTCAAACAATTTGCCATTATGCAAGTTTCTCAGAATTGCAATCTAAAGGGTGGAGTGGTTCGAAATCCGTACAGGTTTTAAATAAAATTCAAGATTGTAGCTCATTGAGTAACTATTCTAGCGCTTGTTGTCATTCTAATGAAGCTCTTAACCCCGAGCCAACCTCTCGAACATGTTACCGGTAGCCAAGTTTCACAGAATTGCGATCTAAAGTATCGGAGTGGTTCGAAATTAAAATCTTTCTTAAATAAAAGCTGAGAGCTTTCCTGCTCATTTGGTAACAATCCTAACACTTGTTGTTGGGCTAGAGGAAACACTTAACCACGATCCAACCTCCCCAACGAGTTGACGGCGGTGAAGTTTCAAGGAATTATAATATAAAGCACCGGAGTGGGGGAAAATCCGAACCGGTCTTAATTTAAAGGTTGGATTGTTGCTACTCATTCGTTTACAATGTTAGCTTTTTGTCGGTCTCAATAAATTTGTCGTTATAAAAATTTCTCATAATTGCAATCTAAAGGATGGAGTGGTTCGAAATCCGTACAGGTTTTAAATAAAATTCTAGATTGTAGCTCATTGAGTATCTATCCTAACACTTGTTGTTGTTATGAGGAAATACTTAACCACGATCCAACTTCCCAAACGAGTTGCGGTAGTCTAGTTTTTGGAATTGCGATTTAAAACATCGGAGTTGTGATAAATTCGTACCGATTCTAAAGTAAAGTCGGGAGTGTTGATACACATTTTGTAAATATCCTAGCTAGTTGTCTGTCTAAAATATGCTCTTAGCCACGATCCAACCACTCGAACCAGTTACTGGTGGCCAAGTTTCTCAGAATTGCGATCTAAAGTTTCGGTGTGGTTCGAAATCCGAACCTTTCTTAAATTAAAGCCGAGAGTTTTCCTGCTCATTTGGTAACTATCCTAGCGCTTTTTGTTAGGCTAGAGGAGACAGTTAACCACGATCCATCCTCCCAAACGAGTTGACGGCAGTGAAGTTTCTGGGAATAAATATAAAGCACCGGAGTGGTGGGAAATCCGCGCCGGTCATAACTTAAAGGTTAGATTGCTGCTACTCTTTCGTTTACAATCTTAGATTGTTTTCGGTCTAAAACAAACTCTTTACTTCGATCCAACCTCTCAAACAATTTGCCGTTATCCAAATTTCTCAGAATTTCAATCTAAAGGACGGAGTGGTTCGAAATCCGTACAGGTTTTAAATAAAATTCTAGATTGTAGCTCATTGAGTAACTATCCTAGCGCTTGTTGTTGGCAATGAGGAAATAATTTACCACGATCCAACTTCCAAAATGAGTTGCGGTAGCCTAGTTTTCAGAATTGTGATCTAAAACACCGGAATGGTGAAAAATCTGTACCAATTCTAAAGTAAAGTCGGGAGTGTTGATACTTATTTGGTAAATATCCTAGCTTGTTGAGCAAGTTACCGATAGCCAAGTTTCTCATAATTGCGATCTAAATTATCGAAGTGGTTCGAAATCCGAGCCTTTCTTAAATAAAAGCCGAGAGTATTCCTGCTCTTTTGGTTACTATCCAAGCGCTTGTTGTTCGACTAGAGGAAACACTTAACCACGTTCCAACCTCCCAAACGAGTTGACGGCAGCGAAGTTTCTGGGAATTATAAGATAAAACACCGGAATGGTGGGAAATCCGCACCGGCCAAAACATAAAGATCGCAGTAAAGAGCTTGTTTAAGACCGGCAAAAAGCTAAGATCGTTACCGAATGAGTAGCAACAATCCAACCTTTAAATTAAGGCTGGTTCGGATTTCCCCCCACTCCGGTGCTTTATATTATAATTCCTTGAAACTTCACCGCCGTCAACTCGTTTGGGAGGTTGGATCGTGGTTAAGTGTTTCCTCTAGCCCAACAACAAGTGTTAGGATAGTTACCAAATGAGCAGGAAAACTCTCGGCTTTTATTTAAGAAAGATTTTTATTTCGAACCACTCCGATACTTTAGATCGCAATTCTGTTAAACTTGGCTTCCGGTAACATGTTTGAGAGGTTGGCTCGTGGTTAAGAGCTTCATTAGACTGACAACAATTTAGGATAGTTACCAAATGAGCATCAACACTCCCGAATTTACTTAAGAATCGGTACGGATTTCGAACCCACCGAACAACAAGCGTTAGGATAGTTACCAAATGAGCAGGAACACGTTAGGCTTTTATTTAAGAAAGGTTCGGATTTCGAATCTACCGAAACTTTAGATCGCATTTTTGAGAAACTTTGCTACCGGTAACTTGTTCGAGAGGTTGGCTCCTGGTTAAGAGCTTATTTTAGGCAGACAACCAGCTAGGATATTTACCAAATGAGTATCAACACTCCCGGCTTTTCTTCAGAACCGGTACGGATTTTTCACCACTCCGATGCTTTAGATCGCAATTTAGAAATCTTGGTTACCGCAACTCATTTTGGAAGTTGGATCGGTAAATTATTTCCTCATGACCAACAACAAGCGCTATGATAGTTACTCAATGAGAAGCTTCAATCCTGCCTTTTATTTAAAACCTGTTCGTATTTTGGACCACTCAATGCTTTAAATTGCAATTTAGAGATACTTTGCTAACGGCAAATCGCTTGAGTGGTTGGATCCTAGTAAAAAGTTTCTTTTAGACCGACAACAGGCTAAGATTGTAAACAAATAAGTAGCAACAATCCAGCCATTCAGTTATAACCGGTGCTGATTTCCCACCACTCCGGTGCTTTATATTATAATTCCCATAAACCTCACAGCCGTCAAGTCGTTTGGGATCTTTACCAAATAGGCAGGGACACTCCTGGCTTTAATTTAAGACTGGTTCGGATTTCAAACCACTTTGATTCTTTATATCGCAATTCAGAGAAACATGGCTACCAGTAACATTTTCGAGAGGTTGGCTCGTGGTTAAGAGCTTCATTAGACCGACAACAATTTAGCATAGTTACCAAATGAGTATCAACACTCCCGACTTTACTTTTGAATCGGTACAGATTTTTACCATTCTGATGCTTTAGATCGCAATTCTGAAAACTATGCTACCGAAACTCGTTTGGGAAGTTGGATCGTGGTTAAGTGTTTCCTCTTGTCCAACAACAAGTGCAAGGATAGTTACTCAATGAGCTACAATCTTGAATTTTATTTAAAACCAGTACGGATTTCGAACCACTCCATCCTTTTAGATTGCAATTATGAGAAACTTCGATAGCGGCAAAATTTTTTAGAGGTTGGATCGTAGTAAAGAGCTAGTTTTAGACCGACAACAAGCTAAGATCGTTACCGAATGAGTAGCAACAATCCAACCGTTAAATTAAGAACGGTTCAGATTTCCCACCACTCCGGTGCTTTATATTATAATTCCCAGAATCTTCACTGCTGTCAACTCGTTATGGAGGTTGGATCGTGGTTAAGTGCTTCCTCTAGTCTAACAACAAGCGCTAGTATTGTTTCCAAATGAGCAGAAACACTCTCGGCTTTTATTTAAGAAATATTTGGATTTCAAACCACTCCGATACTTTAGATCGCAATTCTGAGCAACTTGGTTACCGGTAACTTGTCCGAGAGGTTAGCTCGCGGTTAAAAGCTAATTTTAGACCGACAACAAGCTAGGATATTTACCTAATGAGTATCAATACTCCCGACTTTACTTTAGAATCGGTACGGATTTTTCACCACTCCGATGCTTTAGAACGCAATTCTGAAAACTTGGCTACCGCAACTCGTTTGGGAAATTGGATCGTGGTTAAGTGCTTCCTCTTGACTAATAAAAAGCACTGGGATAGTTACTCAATGAGTAGATACAATCCAGACTTTTATTTAAAACCTGTTCGGATTTCTAACCACTCCATGCTTTAGATTTCAATTTGGAGAAACTTTGCTAACGGCAAATCGCTTGAGAGGTTGGATCGTAGTAAAAAGTTTCTTTTAGACCGACAACAAGCTAAGATTGTAAACGAATGAGGAGCAGCAATCAAACCTTTATGTTTTGGCCGGTGCGGATTTCCCACCATTCTGGTGCTTTATCTTATAATTCCCAGAAACTTCGCTGCCGTCAACTCGTTTGGGAGGTTGGAACGTGGTTAAGTGTTTCCTCTAGTCGAATAACAGGCGCTTGGATAGTAACCAAAAGAGCAGGAATACTCTCGGCTTTTATTCAAGAAAGGCTCGGATTTCGAACCACTTCGATAATTTAGATCGCAATTATGAGAAACTTGGCTATCGGTAACTTGCCCGAGAGGTTGGCACATGGTTAAGACATTATTTTAGGCCGACAACAAGCTAGGATATTTACCAAATGAGTATCAACACTCCCGACTTTACTTTAGAATTGGTACGGATTTTTCACCATTCCGGTGCTTTAGATCGCAATTCTGAAAACTAGGCTACCGCAACTCATTTTGGAAGTTGGATCGTGGTAAATTATTTCCTCATGGCCAACAACAAGCGCTAGGATAGTTACTCAATGAGCTACAATCTTGAATTTTATTTAAAACCTCTACAGATTTCGAGCCACTCCGTCCTATAGATTGCAATTCTGAGAAACTTGGATAACGGCAAATTGTTTGAGAGGTTGGATAGTAGTAAAGAGTTTGTTTTAGACTGAAACAAGTTAAGATCATTATCGAATGAGTAGCAACAATCCAACCTTTAAATTAAGACCGGTTCGGATTTCCCACCACCCCGGTACTTTATATTATAATTCCCAGAAACTTCACTGCCGTCAACTCGATTGGGAGGTTGGATCATGGATAAGTGTTTCCTCTAGTCAAACAAAAAGCGCTAGGATAGTTACCAAATGAGCAGGAACACTCTCGGCTTTTATTTAAGAACGGTTCGGATTTCGAACCACTGTGATACTTTAGATTGCAATTATAAGAAACTTGGCTACCGGTAACTTGTTCGAGTGGTTGGCTCGTGGTTAAGAGTTTACTTTAGACTGACAACAAGCTAGGATATTTACGAAATGAGTATCAACACTCCCGACATTACTTTAGAATCGGTACTGATTTTTCACCACTCCGGTTCTTTAGATCGCAATTCTAAAAACTAGGCTACCGCAACTCGTTTGGGAAGTTGGATCGTGGTTAAGTGTTTCCTCTTGACCAATAAAAAGCGCTAGGATAGTTACTTAATGAGTAGATACAATTTTGACTTTTATTTAAAACCTGTTCTGATTTCGAACCACTCCATGCTTTAGATTGCAATTTGGAGAAACTTTGCTAACGGCAAATCGCTTGAGAGGTTGGATCGTAGTAAAAAGTTTCTTATAGACTGACAACAAGCTAAGATTGTAAACGAATGAGGAGCAGCAATCAAACCAACTTCTCATAAAATTAGCCGTTATAAAATTTTTTCATAATTGCAAACTAAAGGATGGAGTGGTTCGAAATCCGTACAGGTTTTAAATAAAATTCAAGATTGTAGCTCATTGAGTAACTATCCTAACACTTGTAGTTGGTCATGAGGAAATACTTAACCACGATCCAACTTCCCAAACGAGGTGCGGTAGCCTAGTTTTCAGAATTGCGATTTAAAACATCGGAGTTGTGATAAATCCGTACCGATTCTAAAGTAAAGTCGGGAGTGTTGATACACAATTTGTAAATATCCTAGCTGGTTGTCTGTCTAAAATAAGCTCTTAACCAGGAGCCAACCTCTAGAACAAGTTACCGGTAGCAAAGTTTCTCAAAAATGCGATCTAAAGTATCGGTGGGTTCGAAATCCGAACCTTTCTTAAATAAAAGCCTAACGTGTTCCTGCTCATTTGGTAACTATCCTAACGCTTGTTGTTCGGTGGGTTCGAAATCCGTACAGATTCTTAAGTAAAGTCGGGTGTGTTGATACTCATTTGGTAACTATCCTAAATTGTTGTCAGTCTAATGAAGCTCTTAACCGAGTGCCAACCTCTCGAACATGTTACCGGTAGCCAAGTTTCACAGAATTGCGATCTAAAGTATCGAAGTGGTTCGAAATAAAAATCTTTCTTAAATAAAAGCCGAGAGTTTTTCTGCTCTCTTGGTTACAATCCAAACGCGTGTTGTTCGACTAGAGAAAACTCTTAACCACGCTCCAACCTCCCAAACGAGTTGACGGCAGCGAAGTTTCAGGGAATTATAAGATAAAGCACCAGAATGGTGGAAAATCCGTACCGGCCAAAACATAAAGGTTAGATTGCTGCTCCTCATTTGTTTGCAATCTTAGCTTGTTGTCGGTCTAAATGAAACTTTTTACTACGATCCAACCTCTCAAGCGATTTGTCGTTAGCAAAGTTAATCCAAATTGAAATCTAAAGCATGGAGTGTTTAGAAATCCGAACAGGTTTTAAATAAAAGTCTGGATTGTATCTACTCATTGAATAACTATCCTAGCGCTTTTTATTGGTCAAGAGGAAACACTTAACCACGATCCAATTTCCCAAACGAGATGCGGTAGCCAAGTTTTCAGAATTGCGATCTAAAGCATCGGAGTGGTGAAAAATTCGTACCGATTCTAAAGTTTAGTCGGGAGTGTTGAAACTCATTTGGTAAATATCCTAGCTTGTTGTCGGTCTAAAATTAGCTTTTAACCGCGAGCTAACCTCTCGAACAAGTTACCGGTAGCCAAGTTGCTCAGAAATGCGATCTAAGGTATCGGAGTGGTTCGAAATCCAAAACTTTCTTAAATAAAAGCCGAGAGTGATTCTGCTATTAAATTAAAGTGGTTTGAAATCCGAACAAGTCTTAAATTAAAGCCAGGAGTATCCCTGCCTATTTGGTAAAGATCCCAAACGACTTGACGGCTGTGAGGTTTATGGGAATTATAATATAAAGCACCGGAGTGGTGGGAAATCAGCACCGGTTATAACTTAATGGCTGGATTATTGCTACTTATTTGTTTGCAATCTTAGCCTGTTGTCGGTCTAAAGAAACTTTTTACTACGATCCAACCACTCAAGCAATTTGCCGTTACAAAAGTATCTCTAAATTGAAATTTAAAGCACTGAGTGGTCCAAAATACGAACAGGCTTTAAATAAAAGGCAGGATTGAAGCTTCTCATTGAGTAACTATCATAGCGCTTGTTGTTGGTCATGAGGAAATAATTTACCGATCCAACTTCCAAAACGAGTTGCGGTAACCAAGATTTCTGAATTGCGATCTAAAGCATCGGAGTGGTGAAAAATTCGTACCGGTTCTGAAGAAAAGCCGGGAGTGTTGATACTCATTTGGTAAATATCCTAGCTGGTTGTCTGTCTAAAATAAGCTCTTAACCAGGAGCCAACCTCTCGAACAAGTTTCCGGTAGCAAAGTTTCTCAAAAATGCGATCTAAAGTATCGGTGGGTTCGAAATCCGAACCTTTCTTAAATAAAAGCCTAACGTGTTCCTGCTCATTTGGTAACTATCCTAACGCTTGTTGTTCGGTGGGTTCGAAATCCGTACAGATTCTTAAGTAAAGTCGGGTGTGTTGATACTCATTTGGTAACTTTCCTAAATTGTTGTCAGTCTAATGAAGCTCTTAACCGAGAGCCAACCTCTCGAACATGTTACCGGTAGCCAAGTTTCACAGAATTGCGATCTAAAGTATCGGAGTGGTTCGAAATAAAAATCTTTCTTAAATAAAAGCCGAGAGTTTTCCTGCTCATTTGGTAACTATCCTAACACTTGTTGTTGGGCTCGAGAAAACACTTAACCACGATCCAACCTCCCAAATGAGTTGACGGCGGTGAAGTTTCAGGGAATTATAATATAAAGTACCGGAGTGGGGGGAAATCCGAACCGGTCTTAATTTAAAGGTTGGATTGTTGCTACTCATTCGGTAACGATCTTAGCTTTTTGCCGGTCTTAAACAAGCTCTTTACTGCGATCCAACCTCTCAAAAAATTTGCCGTTATAAAAATTTCTCATAATTGCAATCTAAAGGATGGAGTGGTTCGAAATCCGTACAGGTTTTAAACAAAATTCAAGATTGTAGCTCATTGAGTAACTATCCTAACACTTGTTGTTGGTCATGAGGAAATACTTAACCACGATCCAACTTCCCAAACGAGTTGCGGTAGCCTAGTTTTCAGAATTGCGATTTAAGACATCGGAGTTGTGAAAAATCTGTACCGATTCTAAAGTAAAGTCGGGAGTGTTGATACACATTTTGTAAATATCCTAGCTAGTTGTCTGTCTAAAATAAGCTCTTAACCACGATCCAACCACTCAAACCAGTTACTGGTAGCCAAGTTTCTCAGAATTGCGATCTAAAGTATCGGTGTGGTTCGAAATCCGAACCTTTCTTAAATTAATGTCGAGAGTTTTTCTGCTCAGTTGGTAACTATCCTAACGCTATTTGTTTGGCCAGAGGAGACAGTTAACCACGATCCATCCTCCCAAACGAGTTGACGACAGTGAAGTTTCTGGGAATAAATATAAAGCACCGGAGTGGTGGGAAATCCGCGCCGGTCATAACTTAAAGGTTAGATTGCTGCTACTCATTCGTTTACAATCTTAGCTTGTTTTCGGTCTAAAAGAAACTCTTTACTGCGATCCAACCACTCAAACGATTTATCGCTAGCAAAGTATCTCCAAATTGCAATCTAAAGCATGGAGTGGATCGAAATCCGAACAGGTTTTAAAAAAAACTCTGAATTTTATCTACTCATTTAGTAACTATCCTAGCGCTTTTTGTTGGTACAGTGGAAACACTTAACCACGATCCAACTTCCCAAACGAGTTGCGGTAGCTTAGTTTTCAGAAATGCAATTTAAAACATCGGAGTGGTGAAAAATCCGTATCGATTCTAAAGTAAAGTCGAGAGTGTTGATACTAATTTGGTAAATATCCTAGTGGGTTGTCTGTCTAAAATATGCTCTTAACCACGATCCAACCACTCGGACAAGTTACCGGTAGCCAAGTTTCTTAGAATTGCGATCTAAAGTATCGGAGTGGTTCAAAAACCGAACCTTTCTTTAATAAAAGCCTTGAGTTTTCCTGCGCATTTGGTAACAATCCTAACGCTTGTTGTTAGGCTAGAGGAAATAGTTAACCACGATCAAACCTCCCAAACGAGTTGACGGTAGTGAAGATTCTGTGAATTATAATATAAAGCACCGGTGTGGGGGGAAATCCGAACCGGTCTTAATTTAAAGGTTGGATTATTGCTACTCATTCGGTAACGATCTTAGCTTTTTGTCGGTCTTAAACAAGCTCTTTAATACGATCCAACCTCTCAAAAAAATTGCCGTTATAAAAATTTATCATAATTGCAATCTAAAGGATGGAGTGGTTCGAAATCCGTACAGGTTTTAAATAAAATTCAAGATTGTAGCTCATTGAGTAACTATCTTAACCACGAGCCAACCTCTCGAACATGTTACCGGTAGCCAAGTTTCTCAGAATTGCGATCTAAAGTATCGGAATGGTTCGAAATCCAAATCATTCTTAAATAAAAGCCAAGAGTGTTCCTGCTCATTTGGAAACTATCCAAGCGCTTGTTGTTAGACTAGAGGAAACACTCAACCACGATCCAACTTCCCAAACGAGTTGACGGCAGTGAAGATTCTGGGAATTATAATATAAAGCACCGGTGTGGTGGGAAATCCAAACCGGTCTTAATTTAATGGTTGGATTGTTGCTACTCATTCCGTAATGATCTTAGATTGTTTTCGATCTAAAACAAGCTCTTTACCACAATCCAACCTCTCATAAAATTTGCCGTTATCCAAGTTTCTCATAATTGCAATCTAAAGGATGGAGTGGTTCGAAATCTGTACAGGTTCTAAATGAAATACAAGATTGTAGCTCATTGAGTAACTATCCTAGCGCTCTTTATTGGTTGAGAGGAAACACTTAAGCACGATTCAACTTCCCAAACGAGTTGCGGTAGTCTAGTTTCCAGAAGTGCGATTTAAAACATCGGAGTGGTGAAAAATCCGTACCGATTCTAAATTAAAGTCGAGAGTGTTGATACTCATTTGGTAAATACCCTAGCTGGTTGTCGGTCTAAAATAAGCTCTTAACCACGATCCAACCACTCGAACAAGTTACCGGTAGCCAAGTTTCACAGAATTGCGATGTAAAGTATCGGAGTGGTTCGAAATCCGAACCTTTCTTAAATTAAAGCCGAGAGTTTTCCTGCCCATTTGGTAACAATCCTAACGCTTGTTGTTAGGCTAGAGGAAACAGTAAACCACGATCCAACCTCCCAAACGAGTTGATGGCAGTGAAGTTTCGGGGAATTATAATATAAAGCACCGGAGTGGTGGGAAATCCGCGCCAGTCATAACTTAAAGGTTGGATTGTTGCTACTCATTCGATTATAATCATAGCATGGAGTGGATCGAAATCCGAACAAGTTTTAAATAAAAGTCTGAATTGTATCTACTCATTTAGTAACTATCCTAGCGCTTTTTGTTGGTCAAGAGGAAACACTTAACCACGATCTAACTTCCCAAACGAGTTGCGGTAGCCTAGTTTTCAGAATTGTGATTTAAAACATCGGAGTTGTGAAAAATCCGTTCCGATTCTAAAGTAAAGTCGAGAGTGTTGATACTCATTTGGTAAATATCGTAGTTGGTTGTCAGTCTAAAATAAGCTCTTAACCACGATCCAACCACTCGGACAAGTTACCGGTAGCCAAGTTTCTCAGAATTGCGATCTAAAGTATCGGAGTGGTTCGAAATCCGAACCTTTCTTAAATAAAAGCCGAGAGTTTTCTTGCTCATTTGGTAACTATCCTAACGCTTGTTCTTAGGCTAGAGGAAACAGTTGACCAGGATCCAACCACCCAAACGAGTTGAAGGCAGCTAAGTTGGTTTGATTGCTGCTCCTCATTCGTTTACAATCTTAGCTAGTTGTCGGTCTAAAAAAACAATTTACTACGATCCAACCTCTCAAATGATTTACCGTTAACAAAGTATCTCCAAATTGCAATCTAAAGCATGGAGTGGTTCGAAATCCGAACAGGTTTTTAATAAAAGTCTTGATTGTATCTACTCATTGAGTAACTATCCTAGCGCTTTTTGTTGGTCAAGCGGAAGCACGTAACCACGATCCAACTTCCCAAACGAGTTGCAGAAGCCTAGTTTCCAGAATTGCAATTTAAAACATCGGAGTGGTGAAAAATCCGTACAGATTCTAAAGTAAAGTCGAAAGTGTTGATACTCATTTGGTAAATATCCTAGCTGGTTGTCTGTCTAAAATAAGCTCTTATCCAGGATCCAACCACTCGGACAAGTTTCCGGTAGCCAAGTATCTCTGAATTGCGATCTAAAGTATCGGAGTGGTTCGATATCCGAACCATTCTTAAATAAAATCCGAGAGTTTTCTTGCTCATTTGGTAACTATCCTAGCGCTTGTTGTTAGACTAGATGAAACACATAACCACGATCCAACCTCCCAAACGAGTTGACGGCAGTGAAGTTTCTTGGAATTATAATATAAAGCACCGGTGTGGTGGGAAATCCGCGCCGGTCATAACTTAAAGATCGGATTGTTGCTACTCATTCGTTTACACCTTAGCTTGTTGTCGGTCTTAAAGAAACTATTTACTTCGATCCAACCTCTCAAACGATTTTCCGTTAGCAAAGTATCTCCAAATTGCAATCTAAAGCATGGAGTGGTTCGAAATCCGAGCAGGTATTAAATAAAAGTCTGGATTGTATCTGCTCATTGAGTAACTATTCTAGCGCTTATTATTGGTCAAGAGGAAACACTTTACCACGATCCAATTTTCCAAACGAGTTGCGGTAGCCCAGTTTTAAGAATTGCGATCTAAAGCATCGGAGTGGTGAAAAATCCGAACCGATTCTAAAGTAAAGTCGGGAATGTTGAAACAAGCTAAAATAAGCTTGTAACCAGGATCCAACAACTCGAACAAGTTGCCGGTAACCAAGTTTCTCAGAATTGCGATCTAAAGTATCGGAGTGGTTAAAAATTCGAACCTTTCTTAAATAAAAACCGAGAGTGTTCCTGCTCATTTGGTAATTATCCTAGCGCTTGTTCTTAGACTAGAGGAAAAACTTAACCACGAACCAACCACCCAAATGAGTTGACGGCAGTGAAGATTCTGGGAATTATAATATAAAGCACCGGAGTGGTGGGAAATCAGAACCGGTCATAACTTAAAGGTTGCATTGTTGCTAGTTATTCGTTTACAATCTTAGCTTGTTGTTGGTCTTAAAAAACTCTTTACTACGATCCAACCTATCAAACGATTTGTCGTTAGTAAAGTATCTCCATATTGCATTCTAAAGCATGGAGTGGATCGAAATCCGAACAGGTTTTAAATAAAAGTCTAAATTGTATCTACTCATTGAGTAACTATCCTAGCGCTTTTTGTTGGTCAAGAGGAAACACTTAACCTCGATCCAACTTCCCAAACGAGTTGCGGTAGCATAGTTTTCAGAATTGCGATCTAAAGCATCGGAATGGTAAAAATACGTACCGATTCTGAAGTAAAGTCGAGAGTGTTGATACTCATTTGGTAACTCTCCTAAATTGTTGTCAGTCTAATGAAGCTCTTAACCACGAGCAAACCTTAAGAACATGTTACCGGTAGCCAAGTTTCACAGAATTGTGCTCTAAAGTATCGGACTGGTTCGAAATACGAACCATTCTTAAATAAAAGCCGAGAGTTTTCTTGCTCATTTGGTAACTATCCTAACGCTTGTTCTTAGGCTAGAGGAAACAGTTAACCACGATTCAACCTCCCAAACGTGTTGACGGCAGTGAAGTTTCTGGGAATTATAATATAAAGCACCGGAGTGGTGGGAAATCCGCGCCGGTCATATCTTAGAGGTTGGATTGTTGCTACTAATTCGTTTACAATCTTAGCCTGCTTTCGGTCTAAAAGAAACTCTTTACTGCGATCCAACCTATCAAACGATTTGTCGTTAGAAAAGTATCTCCAAATTGCAATCTAAAGCATGGAGTGGATCGAAATCCGAACAGGATTTAAATAAAATTCTGAATTGTATCTACTCATTGAGTAACTATCCTAGCTCTTTTTGCTGGTCAAGCGGAAATACTTAACCACCATCCAACTTCCCAAACGAGTTGCGGTAGCCTAGTTTTCAGAATTGCGATTTAAAACATCGGAGTGGTGAAAAATCCGTACCGATTTTAAAGTAAAGTCGGGAGTGTTGATCCACATTTGGAAAATATCATAGCCGGTTGTCGGTCCAAAATAAGCTCTTAACCACGATCCGACCACTCGAAAAAGTTACAGGTAGCCAAGTTTCTCAGAATTGCGATCTAAAGTATCGGTGTGGTTCGAAATCCGAACCTTTCTTAAATAAAAGCCGAGAGTTTTACTGCACATTTGGTAACTATCCTAACGCTTATTGTTAGGCTAGAGGAAACAGTTATCCACGATCCAACCTCCCAAACGAGTTGACGGCAGTAAAGTTTCTATGAATTATAATCTAAAACACCGGAGTGGTGGGAAATTCGCGCCGGTCATAACTTAAAGGTTGGATTGTTACAACTTATTCGTTTACAATCTTAGCTTGTTGTCGGTCAAAAAGAAACTATTTACTACGATCCAACCTCTCAAATGATTTTCCGTTAGCAAAGTATCTCCAAATTGCAATCTAAAGCATGCAGTGGTTCGAAATCCGAACAGGTTTTAAATCAAAGTCTGAATTGTATCTACTCATTGAGTAACTATCCTACCGCTTTTTGTTGGTTGAGACGAAATACTTATCCACGATCCACTTCCCAAACAAGTTGCGGTAGCCTAGTTTTCTTGCTCATTTGGTAACTATCCAAACTCTTGTTCAAAGGCAAGAGGAAACAGTTTACCACGATCCAACCTCCCAAACGAGTTGACGGCAGTGAAGTTTCCGGGAATTATAATATAAAGCACCGGAGTTGCGGGAAATCCGCGCCGGTCATAACTTGAAGGTTGGATTGTTGCTACTCATTCGTCTACAATCTTAGCTTGTTGTCGGTCTAAAAAAAACTATTTACTACGATCCAACCTCCCAAACGATTTGCCGTTTCCAAAGTATCTCCAAATTGCAATCTAAACCATGGAGTGGTTCGAAATCCGAACAAGTTTTAAATTAAAGTCTGGATTGTATCTGCACATTGAGTAACTATCCTAGTGCTTTTTATTGGTCATGAGGAAGCACTTATCCACTATCCAATTTGCCAAGCGAGTTGCGGTAGCAAAATTTGAGAATTGCAATCTAAAGCATCGGAGTGGAGAAAAATCCGTACCGATTCTAAAGTAAAGTCGGGAATGTTGAAACTCATTTTTTAAATATCCAAGCTGATTCTCTGTCTAAAATAATCACGTAACCACGATCCAACCACTCGAACAACTTGCTGGTAAACAAGTTTCTCAGAATTGCGATCTAAAGTAACGGAGTGGTTCGAAATCCGAACCTTTTTTAAATAAAAACTTAGAGTGTTCCTGCTCATTTGGTAATTATCCTAGCGCTTGTTCTTAGACTAGAGGAAAAACTTAACCACGAACCAACCTCCCAAACGAGTTTACGGCAGTGAATATTCTGGGAATTATAATATAAAGCACCGGAGTGGTGGGAAATCAGAACCGGTCATAACTTAAAGGTTGCATTGTTGCTTGTTATTCGTTTTCAATCTTAGTTTGTTGTTGGTCTAAAAGAAAATCTTTACTACGATCCAACCTATCAAACGATTTGTCGTTAGCAAAGTATCGCCAAATTGCAATCAAAAGCATGGAGTGGATCGAAATCCGAACAGGTAAAAAATAAAAGTCTGAATTGTATCTACTCATTGAGTAACTATCCTAGCGCCTTTTGTTGGTCAAGAGGAAGCACTTAACCACGATCCAACTTCCCAAACGAGTTGCGGTAGCATAGTTTTCAGAATTGCGATCTAAAGCATCGGAATGGTAAAAATACGTACCGATTCTTAAGTAAAGTCGGGAGTGTTGATACTCATTTGGTAACTATCCTAAATTGCTGTCTGTCAAATGAAGCTCTTAACCACGAGCCAACCTCAAGAACATGTTACCGGTAGCCAAGTTTCACAGAATTGTGATCTAAAGTATCGGAGTGGTTCGAAATACGAACCTATCTTAAATAAAAGCCGAGAGTTTTCTTGCTCATTTCGCACCTATCCTAACGCATGTTCTTAGGCTAGAGGAAACAGTTAACCACAATCCAACCTCCCAAACGTGTTGACCGCAGTGAAGTTTTTGAGAATTTTAATATGAAGCACCGGAGTGGTGGGAAATCCGAGCCGGTCATAACTTAAAGGTTGGATTGTTGCTACAAATTCATTTACAATCTTAGCTTGCTGTCGGTCTAAAAGAAACTCTTTACTGCGATCCAACCTATCAAACGATTTGTCGTTAGCAAAGTATCTCCAAATTGCAATCTAAAGCATGGAGTGGATCGAAATCCGAACAGGATTTAAATAAAATTCTGAATTGTATCAACTCATTGAGTAACTATCCTAGCTCTTTTTGTTGGTCAAGCGAAAACACTTAGCCACGATCCAACTTCCCAAACGAGTTGCGGTAGCCTAGTTTTCTGAATTGCGATTTAAAACATCGGAGTGGTGGGAAATCCGCGCCGGTCATAACTAAAAGCTTGGATTGCTGCTACTCATTCGTTTACAATCTTAGCATGTTGTTAGTCTAAAGGAAACTATTTACAACGATCCAGCATCTCAAACGATTTGCCGTTAGCAAAGTATCTCCAAATTGCATTCTAAACCATGGAGTGGTTCGAAATCCGAACAGGTTTTAAATAAAAGTCTGGATTGTATCTACTCATTGAGTGAATATCCTAGCGCATTTTGTTGGTCAAGAGGAAACACTTAACCGCGATCCAAGTTCCCAAACGAGTTGTGGTAGCCTAGTTTTCAGAATTGCGATTTAAAACATCGGAATGGTGAAAAATCCGTACCGATTCTAAAGTAAAGTTGGCAGTGTTGATACTAATTTTGTTAATATCCTAGCAGGTTGTCGGTCTAAAATAAGATCTTAACCGCGATCCATCTTCTCCAACAAGTAACCGGTAGCCAAGTTTCTCAGAATTGCGATCTAAAGTATCGGAGTGGTTTGAAATCCGAACCTTTCTTTAATAAAGGCCGAGAGTTTTCCTGCACATTTGGTAACTATCCTAATGCTTGTTGGTAGGCTAGAGGGAACAGTTAACCAAGATCCAACCTCCCAAACGTGTTGACGACAATGAAGTTTCTGGGAATTATAATATAAAGCATTGGAGTGGTGGGAAATCCGCGCCGGTCATAACTTAAAGCATGGATTGTTGCTACTCATTCGTTTACAATCTTAGCTTGTTGTCGGTCTAAAAGAAACTGTTTACTGCGATCCAACCTATCAAACGATTTGTCGTTAGCAAAGTATCTCCAAATTGCATTCTAAAGCATGGAGTGGATCGAAATCCGAACAGGTTTTAAATAAAAGTCAGAATTGTATCAACTCAATGAGTAACTATCCTAGCACTTTTTGTTGGTCAAGCAGAAACACTTAACCACGATCCAACTTCCCAAACGAGTTGCGGTAGCCTATTTTTCAACACATCGGAGTGGTGAAAAATCTGTACCGATTCTAAAGTAAAGTTGAGAGTGTTGATACTCATTTGGTAAATATCCTAGCTGGTTGCCTGTCTAAAATAAGCTCTTATCAACAATCCAACCACTCGGACAAGTTACCGGTAGCCAAGTTTCTCAGAATTGCGATCTAAAGTATCGGAGTGGTTCGAAATCCGAACCTTTCTGAAATAAAAGCTGAGAGTTTTCTTGCTCATTTTGTAAGTATCCTAACGCTTGTTTTTAGGCTAGAGGAATCAGTTAACCACGATCCAACCTCCCCAACGAGTTGACGGCAGTGAAGTTTCTGGGAATTATAATATAAAGCACCGGAGTGGTGGGAAATCCGCGCCGGTCATAACTTAAAGCTTGGATTGCTGCTACACATTCGTTTACAATCTTCGCATGTTGTCAGTCTAAAGGAAACTATTTACAACGATCCAGCATCTCAAGCGATTTGCCGTTAGCAAAGTATCTCCAAATTGCATTCTAAACCATGGAGTGGTTCGAAATCCGAACAGGTTTTAAATAAAGGTCTGGATTGTATCTACTCATTGAGTGACTATCCTAGCGCTTTTTGTTGGCCAAGAGGAAACACTTAACCCCGATCCAACTTCCCAAACGAGTTGTGGTAGCCTAGTTTTCAGAATTGTGATTTAAAACATCGGAGTGGTGAAAAATCCGTACCGATTCTAAATTAAAGTTGGGAGTGCTGATACTAATTTTGTTAATATCCCAGCTGGTTGTCGGTCTAAAATAAGATCTTAACCGCGATCCAACTTCACCAACAAGTTACCGGTAGCCAAGTTTCTCAGAATTGCGATCTAAAGTATCGGAGTGGTTTGAAATCCGAACCATTCTTTAATAAAAGCCGGGAGTTTTCCAGCACATTTGGTAACTATCCTAATGCTTGTTGGTAGGCTAGAGTAAACAGTTAACCAAGATCCAACCTCCCAAGCGAGTTGACGGCAATGAAGTTTCTGGGAATTATAATATAAAGCATTGGAGTGGCGGGAAATCCGCGCCGGTCATAACTTAAAGCATGGATTGTTGCTGCTCTTTCGTTTACAATCTTAGCTTGTTGTCGGTCTAAAAGAAACTGTTTACTGCGATCCAACCTATCGAACGATTTGTCGTTAGCAAAGTATCTCCAAATTGCATTCTAAAGCATGGAGTGGATCGAAATCCGAACAGGTTTTAAATAAAAGTCAGAATTGTATCAACTCAATGAGTAACTATCCTAGCACTTTTTGTTGGTCAAGCAGAAACACTTAACCACGATCCAACTTCCCAAACGAGTTGCGGTAGCCAATTTTTCAACACATCGGAGTGGTGAAAAATCCGTACTGATTCTAAACTAAAGTCGAGAGTGTTGATACTCATTTGGTAAATATCCTAGCTGGTTGCCTGTCTAAAATAAGCTCTTATCAACGATCCAACCACTCGGACAAGTTACCGGTAGCCAAGTTTCTCAGAATTGCGATCAAAAGTATTGGAGCGGTTCGAAATCCGAACCTTTCTAAAATAAAAGCCGAGAGTTTTCATGCTCATTTTGTAAGTATCCTAACGCTTGTTTTAGGCTAGAGGAAACAGTTAACCACGATCCAACCTCCCAAACGAGTTGACGGCAGTGAAGTTTCTGGGAATTATAATATAAAGCACCGGAGTGGTGGGAAATCCGCGCCGGTCATAACTTAAAACTTGGATTGCTGCTACTCATTCGTTTACAATCTTAGCATGTTGTCAGTCTAAAGGAAACTATTTACAACGATCCAGCATCTCAAACGATTTGCCGTTAGCAAAGTATCTCCAAATTGCATTCTAAACCATGGAGTGGTTCGAAATCCGAACAGGTTTTAAATAAAAGTCTGGATTGTATCAACTCATTGAGTGACTATCCTAGCACTTTTTGTTGGCCAAGAGGAAACACTTAACCACGATCCAACTTCCCAAACGAGTTGTGGTAGCCTAGTTTTCAGAATTGTGATTTAAAACATCGGAGTGGTGAAAAATCCGTACCGATTCTAAAGTAAAGTTGGGATGCTGATACTAATTTTGTTAATATCCCAGCTGGTTGTCGGTCTAAAATAAGATCTTAGCCGCGATCCAACTTCTCCAACAAGTTACCGGTAGCCAAGTTTCTCAGAATTGCGATCTAAAGTATCGGAGTGGTTTGAAATCCGAACCATTCTTTAATAAAAGCCGAGAGTTTTCCTGCACATTTGGTAACTATCCTAATGCTTGTTGGTAGGCTAGAGGAAACAGTTAACCAAGATCCAACCTCCCAAACGAGTTGGCGGCAATGAAGTTTCTGGGAATTATAATATAAAGCATTGGAGTGGTGGGAAATCCGCGCCGGTCATAACTTAAAGTATGGATTGTTGCTACTCATTCGTTTACAATCTTAGCTTGTTGTCGGTCTAAAAGAAACTGTTTACCGCGATCTAACCTATCAAACGATTTGTCGTTAGCAAAGTATCTCCAAATTGCATTCTAAAGCATGGAGTGGATCGAAATCCGAACAGGTTTTAAATAAAAGTCAGAATTGTATCAACTCAATGAGTAACTATCCTAGCACTTTTTGTTGGTCAAGCAGAAACACTTAACCACGATCCAACTTCCCAAACGAGTTGCGGTAGCCTATTTTTCAACACATCGGAGTGGTGAAAAATCTGTACCGATTCTAAAGTAAAGTTGAGAGTGTTGATACTCATTTGGTAAATATCCTAGCTGGTTGCCTGTCTAAAATAAGCTCTTATCAACGATCCAACCACTCGGACAAGTTACTGGTAGCCAAGTTTCTCAGAATTGCGATCTAAAGTATCGGAGTGGTTCGAAATCCGAACCTTTCTAAAATAAAAGCTGAGAGTTTTCTTGTTCTTAGGCTAGAGGAAACAGTTAACCACGATCCAACCTCCCAAACGAGTTGACGGCAGTGAAATTTCTGGGAATTATAATATAAAGCACCGGAGTGGTGGGAAATCCGCGTCGGTCATAACTTAAAGCTTGGATTGCTGCTACTCATTCGTTTACAATCTTAGCATGTTGTCAGTCTAAAGGAAACTATTTACAACGATCCAGCATCTCAAACGATTTGCCGTTAGCAAAGTATCTCCAAATTGCATTCTAAACCATGGAGTGGTTCGAAATCCGAACAGGTTTTAAATAAAAGTCTGGATTGTATCTACTCATTGAGTGACAATCCTAGCGCTTTTTGTTGGTCAAGAGGAAACACTTAACCACGATCCAACTTCCCTAACGAGTTGTGGTAGCCTAGTTTTCAGAATTGCGATTTAAAACATCGGAGTGGTGAAAAATCCGTACCGATTCTAAAGTAAAGTTGGGAGTGCTGATACTAATTTTGATAATATCCCAGCTGGTTGTCGGTCTAAAATAAGATCTTAACCGCGATCCAACATCTCCAACAAGTTACCGGTAGCCAAGTTTCTCAGAATTGCGATCTAAAGTATCGGAGTGGTTTGAAATCCGAACCTTTCTTTAATAAAAACCAAGAGTTTTCCTGCACATTTTGTAACTATCCTAATGCTTGTTGCTAGGCTAGAGGAAACAGTTAACCAAGATCCAACCTCCCAAACGAGTTGACGGCAATGAAGTTTCTGGGAATTATAATATAAAGCATTGGAGTGGCGGGAAATCCGCGCTGGTCATAACTTAAAGCATGGATTGTTGCTACTCATTCGTTTACAATCTTAGCTTGTTGTCGGTCTAAAAGAAACTGTTTACTGCGATCCAACCTATCGAACGATTTGTCGTTAGCAAAGTATCTCCAAATTGCATTCTAAAGCAAGGAGTGGATCAAAATCCGAACAGGTTTTAAATAAAAGTCAGAATTGTATCAACTCAATGAGTAACTATCCTAGCACTTTTTGTTGGTCAAGCAGAAACACTTAACCACAATCCAACTTCCCAAACGAGTTGCGATAGCCTATTTTTCAACACATCGGAGTGGTAAAAAATCCGTACCGATTCTAAAGTAAAGTCGAGACTGTTGATACTCATTTGGTAAATATCCTAGCTGGTTGCCTGTCTAAAATAAGCTCTTATGAACGATCCAACCACTCGGACAAGTTACCGGTAGCCAAGCTTCTCAGAATTGCGATCTAAAGTATCGGAGTGGTTCGAAATCCGAACCTTTCTAAAATAAAAGCCGAGAGTTTTCTTGCTCATTTTGTAAGTATCCTAACGCTGGTTCTTAGGCTAGAGGAAACAGTTAACCACGATCCAACCTTCCAAACGAGTTGACGGCAGTGAAGTTTCTGGGAATTATAATATAAAGCACCGGAGTGGTGGGAAATCCGCGCCGGTCATAACTTAAAGCTTGGATTGCTGCTACTCATTCGTTTACAATCTTAGCATGTTGTCAGTCTAAAGGAAACTATTTACAACGATCCAGCATCTCAAACGATTTGCCGTTAGCAAAGTATCTCCAAATTGCATTCTAAACCATGGAGTGGTTCGAAATCCGAACAGGTTTTAAATAAAAGTCTGGATTGTATCTACTCATTGTGTGACTATCCTAGCGCTTTTTGTTGGTCAAGAGGAAACACTTAACCACGATCCAACTTCCCAAACGAGTTGTGGTAGCCTAGTTTTCATAATTGCGATTTAAAACATCGGAGTGGTGAAAAATCCGTACCGATTCTAAAGTAATGTTGGGAGTGCTGATACTAATTTTGTTAATATCCCAGCAGGTTGTCGGTCTAAAATAAGATCTTAACAGCGATCCAACTTCACCAACAAGTTACCGGTAGCCAAGTTTCTCAGAATTGCGATCTAAAGTATCGGAGTGGTTTGAAATCCGAACCATTCTTTAATAAAAGCCGAGAGTTTTCCTGCACATTTGGTAACTATCCTAATGCTTGTTGGTAGGCTAGAGGAAACAGTTAACCAAGATCTAACCTCCCAAACGAGTTGACGGCAATGAAGTTTCTGGGAATTATAATATAAAGCATTGGAGTGGTGGGAAATCCGCGCCGGTCATAACTTAAAGCATGGATTGTTGCTGCTCTTTCGTTTACAATCTTAGCTTGTTGTCGGTCTAAAAGAAACTGTTTACTGCGATCCAACCTATCAAACGATTTGTCGTTAGCAAAGTATCTCCAAATTGCATTCTACAGCATGGAGTGGATCAATATCCGAACAGGTTTTAAATAAAAGTCAGAATTGTATCAACTCAATGAGTAACTATCCTAGCACTTTTTGTTGGTCAAGCAGATACACTTAACCACGATCCAACTTCCCAAACGAGTTGCGGTAGCCTATTTTTCAACACATAGGAGTGGTGAAAAATCCGTACCGATTCTAAACTAAAGTCGAGAGTGTTGATACTCATTTGGAAAATATCCTAGCTGGTTGCCTGTCTAAAATATCGGAGTAGTTCAAAATACGAACCTTTCTTAAATAAAAGCCTAGAGTTTTCTTGCTCATTTGGTAACTATCCTAACGCTTGTTCATAGGCTAGAGGAAACAGTTAACCACGATCCAACCTCCCAAACGAGTCAGGCAATGAAGTTTCCGAGAATTATTATATAAAGCACCGGAGTGGTGGGAAATCCGCGCCGTTCATAACTTAAAGGTTGGACTGCTGCAACTCATTCGTGTACAATCATAGCTTGTTGTCGGCCTAAACGAAACTATTTACTACGATCCAACCTCTCAAACGATTTTCCGTTAGCTAAGTATCTCAATATTGCATTCTAAAGCATGGAGTGGTTCGAAATTCGAACAGGCTTTAAATAAAAGTCTGGATTGTATCTACTCATTGAGTAACTATCCTAGTGCTTTTTATTGGTCAAGAGGAAACACTTAGCCACAATCCAATTTCCCTAACGAGTTGCGGTAGCCCAGTTTTTAGAATTGCAATCTAAAGCATCGGAGTGGTGAAAAATCCGTACCGATTCGTAAGGAAAGTCGGGAGTGTTGATACTCATTTTGTAAAAATCCTAGCTGATTGTCTGTCTAAAATAATCTCTTAACCACGATCCAACCACTCTAGCATGTTATCGGTAGCCAAGTTTCTCATAATTGCGATCTAATGTTTCAGAGTGGTTTTAAATCCGAACCTTTCTTAAATAAAATCCGAGAGTGTTCCTGCTCATTTGGTAACTATCCTAGCGCTTGTTGTTAGACGAGAGGAAACACTTAACCACGAACCAACCTCCCAAACGAGTTGACGGCAGTGAAGATTCTGGGAATGATAATATAAAGCACCGGAGTGGTGGGAAATCAGAATCGGTCATAACTTAAAGGTTGCATTGTTGCTACTCATTCGTTTACAATCTTAGCTTCTTGTTGGTCTAAAAGAAACTTTTTACTTCGATCCAACCTATCAAACGATTTGTCGTAGCAAAGTATCTCCAAATTGTAATCTAAAGCATGGAGTGGATCGAAATCCAAACACGTTTTAAATAAAAGTCTGAATTGTATCTACTCATTGAGTAACTATCCAAGCGCTTTTTGTTGGTCAAGAGGAAACACTTAACCACGATCCAACTTCCCAAACGAGTTGCGGTAGCCTAGTTTTCCGAATTGCGATTTAAAACATCGAGTGGTGGAAAATCCGTGCCGATTCTAAAGTAAAGTCGAGAGTGTTGATAATCATTTTGTAAATATCCTAGCTGGTTGTCTGTCTAAAATAAGCTCTTAACCACGATCCAACCACTCGAACAAGTTACCGGTAGCCAAGTTTCTCAGAATTGCGATCAAAAGTATCGGAGTGGTTCGAAATCCGAACCTTACTTAAATAAAAGCCGAGAGTTTTCCTGCCCATTTGGTAACAATCCAAACGCTTGTTGTTAGGCTAGAGGAAACAGTTACCCACGATCCAACCACCCAAACGAGTTGACGGCAGTGAAGTTTGAGGGAATTATAATATAAAGCACCGGAGTGGTGGGTAATCCGCGCCGATCATAACTTAAAGGTTGGATTGGTGCAACTCATTCGATTACAATCTTAGCTTGTTGTCAGACTAAAAGAAACTCTTTACTGCGATCCAACCTATGAAACGATTTATCGTTAGCAAAGTATCTCCAAATTGCAATCAAAATCATGGAGTGGATCGAAATCCGAGCAAGTTTTAAATAAAAGTCTGAATTGATTCTACTCATTTAGTAACTATCCTAGCGCTTTTTGTTGGTCAAGAGGAAACACTTAACCATGATCCAACTTCCCAAACGAGTGGCGGTAGCCTAGTTTTATGAATTGCGATTTAAAACAACGGGGTGGTGAAAAATCCGTACCGATTCTAAAGTAATGTCGAGAGTGCTGATACTCATTTGCTAAATATCCTAGCTGGTTGTCTGTCTAAAATAAGATCTTAACCCCAATCCAACCACTCGAACAAGTTACCGGTAGCCAAGTTTCACAGAATTGCGATCTAAAGTATCGGAGTGGTTCGAAATACGAATCTTTCTTAAATAAAAGCCGAGAGTTTTCTTGCCCATTTGGTAACTATCCTAACGCTTGTTCTTAGGCTAGAGGAAACAGTTAACCACGATCCAACCTCCCAAACGAGTTGACGACAATGAAGTTTCCGAGAATTATAATATAAAGCACCAGAGTGGTGGGAAATCCGCGCCGTTCATAACTTAAAGGTTAGATTGTTGCTATTCATTCGTCTACAATCTTAGCTTGTTGTCGGTCTAAAATAAACTATTTACTACGATCCAACCACTCAAACAATTTGCCGTTAGCAAAGTATCTCCAAAAGTCTGGATTGTATCATCTCATTGAGTAACTATCCTAGTGCTTTTTATTGGACAAGAGGAAACACTTAACCACGATCCAATTTCCCAAACGAGTTGCGGTAGCCCAGTTTTTAGAATTTCAATCTAAAGTATCGGAGTGGTGAATAATCCGTACCGATTCTAAAGTAAAGTCGGGAGTGTTGATACTCATTTTGTAAATATCCTAGCTGATTTTCTTTCTAAAATTAGCTCTTAACCACGATCCAACCACTCGAACAAGTTTTCGGCAGCCAAGTTTCTCAGAATTGCGATCTAAAGTATCGGAGTGGTTCGAAATCCGAACCTTTCTAAAATTAAAGCCGAGAGTTTTCCTGCCCATTTGGTAACAATCCTAACGCTTGTTGTTAGGCAAGAGGAAGCAGTTAACCACGATCCAACCTCCCAACCGAGTTGATGGCAGTGAAGTTTCGGGGAATTATAATATAAAGCACCGGAGTGGTGGGAAATCCGCGCCAGTCATAACTTAAAGGTTGGATTGTTGCTACTCATTCGATTATAATCTTAGCTTGTTGTCGGTCTAAAAGAAACTCTTTACTGCGATCCAACCCATCAAACGATTTATCGTTAGCAAAGTATCTCAAATTGCAATCTAAAGCAAGGAGTGGATCGAAATCCGAACAGGTTTTAAATAAAAGTCTGAATTGTATCTACTCATTGAGTAACTATCCAAGCGCTTTTTGTTAGTCAAGAGGATACACTTAACCACGATCCAACTTCCCAAACGAGTTGCGGTAGCCTAGTTTTCCGAATTGCGATTTAAATCATCGGAGTGGTGAAAAATCCGTGCCGATTCTAAAGTAAAGTCGAGAGTGTTGATACTCATTTTTTAAATATCCTAGCTGGTTGTCTGTCTAAAATAAGCTCTTAACCGCGATCCAACTGCTCAAACAAGTTATCGGTAGCCAAGTTTCTCAGAATTGCGATCAAAAGTATCGGAGTGGTTCGAAATCGGAACCTTACTTAAATAAAAGCCGAGAGTTTTCCTGCCCATTTGGTAACAATCCTAATGCTTGTTGTTAGGCTAGAGGAAACTGTTAACCACGATCCAGCCACCCAAACGAGTTGACGGCAGTGAAGTTTCAGGGAAATATTATATATAACGCCGGAGTGGTGGGAAATTCGCGCCGGTCATGACTTAAAGGTTGGATTGCTGCTACTCATTCGTTTACGATCTTAGCTTGTTGTCGGTCTAAAAGAAACATTTGACTGCGATCCGACCTCGCAAACGATTTGCCGTTAGCAAAGTATCTCCAAATTGCATTCTAAAGCATGGAGTGGATCAAAATCTGAACAGGTTTTAAATTAAAGTCTGGACTGAATCTACTCATTGAGTAACTATCCTAGCGCTTTTGGTTGGTCAAGAGGAAACACTTAACCACGATCCAACTTCCCGAACGAGTTGCGGTAGCCGAGTTTTCAGAATTGCGATTTAAAACTTCGGAGTGGTGAAAAATCCGTACCGATTCTAAAGTAAAGTCGGGAGTGTTGATACTCATTTGGTTAATATCCTAGCTGGTTGTCGGACTAAAATAAGATCTTAACCGCGATCCAACCACTCGAACAAGTTACCGGTAGCCAAGTTTCTCAGAATTGCGATCTAAAGTAACGGAGTGGTTCGAAATACGAACCTTTCTTAAATAAAAGCCGAGAGTTTTCTTGCTCATTTGGTAACTATCCGAACGTTTGTTCATAGGCTAGGGGAAACTGTTAACCACGATCCAACCTCCCAAACGATTTGACGGCAATAAAGTTTATGGGAATTATAATATAAAGCACCGGAGTGGTGGGAAATCCGCGCCGGTCAAAAATTAAAAGTTGGATTGTTGCTACTCATTCATTTACAATTTTAGCTTGTTGTCGGTCTAAAAGAACCACTTTGCTGCGATCCAACCTATCAAACGATTTGTTGTTAGCAAAGTATCTCACAATTGCAATCTAAATCATGGAGTGGATCGAAATCCGAACAGGTTTTAAATAAAAGTCTGAATTATATCAACTCAATGAGTTACTATCCTAGCGCTTTTTGCTGGTCAAGCAGAAACACTTAACCACTATCCAACTTCCCAAACGAGTTGCGGTAGCCTAGTTTTCAGAATTGCGATCTAAAACATCGGAGTGGTGAAAAATCCGTACCGATTCTAATGTAAAGTCAAGAGTGTTGATACTCATTTGGTTAATATCCTAGCTGGTTGTCTGTCTAAAATAAGATCTTAACACCAATCCAACAACTCGAACAAGTTACCGGTAGCCAATTTTCACAGAATTGCGATCTAAAGTATCGGAGTGGTTCGAAATACGAACCTTTCTTAAATAAAAGCCAACAGTTTTCTTGCTCATTTGGTAACTATCCTAACGCTTGTTCATTGGCTAGAGGAAACAGTTAACCACGATCCAACCTCCCAAACGATTTGACGGCAATGAAGTTTCTGGGAATTATAATATAAAGCACCGGAGTGGTGAAAAATCCGCGCCGGTCATAAATTAAAAGTTGGATTGTTGCTACTCATTCATTTACAATCTTAGCTTGTTGTCGGTCTAAAAGAACCTCTTTACTGCGATCAAACCTATCAAGCGATTTGTTGTTAGCAAAGTATCTCAAAATTACAATCTAAATCATGGAGTGGATCGAAATCCGAACAGGTTTTAAATAAAAGTCTGAATTGTATCAACTCAATGAGTAACTATCCTGGCACTTTTTGCTGGTCAAGCAGAAACACTTACCACTATCCAACTTCCCAAACGAGTTGTGGTAGCCTAGTTTTCAGAATTGCGATTTAAAACATTGGAATTGTGAAAAATCCGTACCGATTCTAAAGTGAAGTCGGGAGTGTTGATACTCATTTGGAAAATATCCTAGCTTGTTGTCGGTCTAAAATTAGCTTTTAACCGCGAGCCAACCTCTCGAACAAGTTACCGGTAGCCAAGTTTCTCAGAATTGCGATCTAAAGTATCGGAGTGGTTCGAAATCCAAATCTTTCTTAAATAAAAGCCGAGAGTGTTCCTGCTCACTTGGTAACTATCCTAGCGCTTGTTGTTAGATTAGAGGAAACACTTAACCACGATCCAACCTCCCAAACGCGTTGACGGCAGTGAAGATTCTGTGAATTATAATATAAAGCACCGGAGTGGTGGGTAATCCGCGTCGTTCATAACTTAAAGGCTGGATTGTTGCAACTCATTCATCTACAATCTTAGCTTGTTGTCGGTCTAAAAGAAACTATTTACTTCGATCCAACCTCTCAAACGATTTGCCGTTAGCAAAGTATCTCCAAATTGCAATCTAAAACATGGAGTGGTTCGAAATCCGAACATGTTTCAAATAAAAGTCTTGATTGTATCTGCTCATTGAGTAACTATCCTAGTGCATTTTATTGGTCAAGAGGAAACACTTAACCACGATCCAACTTCTCAAACGAGTTGCGGTAGCCTAGTTTTCAGAATTGCGATCTAAAACATCGGAGTGGTGAAAAATCCGTACCGATTCTAAAGTAAATTCCAGAGTGTTGATACTCATTTGGTAAATATCCTAGCTGGTTGTCTGTCTAAAATAAGATCTTAACCCCAATCCAACAACTCGAACAAGTTACCGGTAGCCAAGTTTCACAGAATTGCGATCTAAAGTATCGGAGTGGTTCGAAATACGAACCTTTCTTAAATAAAAGCCGAGAGTTTTCTTGCTCATTTGGTAACTATCCTAACGCTTGTTCTTAGGCTAGTGGAAACAGTTAACCACGATCCCACCTCCCAAACGAGTTGACGGCAATGAAGTTTCCGAGAATTATAATAAAAAGAACCAGAGGGGTGGGTATCCGCGCCGTTCAGAACTTAAATGTTGGATTGTTGCTTCTCATTCGTCTACAATCTAAGCTTGTTGTCGGTTTAAAAGAAACTATGTACTACGATCCAGCCACTCAAGCAATTTGCCGTTAGCAAAGTATCTCCAAAAGTCTGGATTATATCATCTCATTGAGTAACTATCCTAGTGCTTTTTATTGGTCAAGAGGAAACTCTTAACCACGATCCAATTTCCCAAACGAGGTTCGGTAGCCCAGTTTTCAGAATTTCAATCTAAAGCATCGGAGTGGTGAATAATCCGTACCGATTCTAAAGTAAAGTCGGGAGTGTTGATACTCATTTTGTAAATATCCTAGCTGATTGTCTTCCTTAAATAAGCTCTTAACCACGATCCAACCACTCGAACAAGTTTCCTGGAGCCAAGTTTCTCAGAATTGCGATCTAAAGTATCGGAGTGGTTCGGAATCCGAAACTTTCTTAAATAAAAGCCGAGAGTGTTCCTGCTCATTTGGTTACTATCCTAGCGCTTGTTGTTAGACTAGAGGAAATACTTAACCACAAACAAACCTCCCAAACAAGTTGACGGCAGTGAAGATTCTGGGAATTATAATATAAAGCACAGGAGTGGTGGGAAATCAGAACCGGTCATAACTTAAAGGTTGCATTGTTGCTACTCATTCGTTTACAATCTTAGCTTGCTGTTGGTCTAAAAGAAACTCTTTACTACGATCCAACCTATCAAACGATTTGTCGTTTGCAAAGTATCTCCAAATGGTAATCTAAAGCATGGAGTGGATCGAAATCCGAACAGGTTTTAAATAAAAGTCTGAATTGTATCTACTCATTGAGTAACTATCCTAGCGCTATTTGTTGGTCAAGAGGATACACTTAACCACGATCCAACTTCCCAAACGAGTTGCGGTAGCCTAGTTTTCAGAATTGTGATTTAAAACATCGGAGTAGTGAAAAATCCGTGCCGATTCTAAAGTAAAGTCGGGATTGCTGATACTCATTTGGTAAATATCCTAGCTGGTTGTCTGTCTATAATGAGTTCTTATCCTCGATCCAACCACTCGAACAAGTTATCGGTAGCCAAGTTTCATTGAATTGCGATCTAAAGTATCGGAGTGGTTCGAAATACGAACCTTTCTTAAATAAAAGCCGAGAGTTTTCTTGCTCATTCGGTAACTATCCTAACGCTTGTTCTTAGGCTAGAGGAAACAGTTAACCACGATCCAACCTCCCAAACGAGTTGACGGCAGTATAGTTTCTGGGAATTATAATATAAAGCACCGGAGTGGTGGGAAATCCGCGTCGGTCATAACTTAAAGACTGGATTGTTGCTACTCATTCGTTTGCAATTTTAGCTTGTTCTCGGTCTAAAAGATACTATTTACTACGATCCAACCTCTCAAACGATTTGCCGTTAGCAAATTATCTCCAAATTGCAATCTGAAGCGTGGAGTGGTTCGAAATCTGAACAGGTTTTAAATAAAATTCTGGATTGTATCTGCTCAATGAGTAACCATTCTAGCACTTTTTATTGGTCAAGAAGAAACACTTAACCACGATCAAACTTCCCAAACGAGTTGCGGAAGCCTAGTTTTCAGAATTGCGATTTAATACATTGGAATTGTGAAAAATCCGTACCGATTCAAAAGTAAAGTCGGGAGTGTTGATACTCATTTGGTTAATATCCTAGCTTGTTGTCTGTCTAAAATTAGCTTTTAACCGCGAGCCAACCTCACGAACAAGTTACCGGTAGCCAAGTTTCTCAGAATTGCGATCTAAAGTATCAGAGTGTTCGAAATCCAAATCATTCTTAAATAAAAGCCGAGAGTGCTCCTGCTCATTTGGTAACTATCCTAGCGCTTGATGTTAGACTAGAGGAAACACTTAACCACGATCCAACCTCCCAAACGAGTTGAGGGCAATGAAGATTCAGGGAATTATAATATAAAACACCGGAGTGGTGGGAAATCCGAACCGGTCCTAATTAAAAGGTTGGATTGTTGCTACTCATTCGGTAACGATCTTAGATTGTTGTCGGTCTAAAACAAGCTCTTTACCACGATCCAACCTCTCAAAAAAATTTCCGTTATCCAAGTTTCTCATAATTGAAATCTAAAGGATGGAGTGGTTGGAAATCCGTACAGGTTTTAAATAAAATACAAGATTGTAGCTCTTTGAGTAACTATCCTAACACTTGTTCTTGGTCAAGAGGAAACACCTAACCACGATCAAACTTCCCAGACGAGTTGCGGTAGCCTAGTTTTCAGAATTGCGATTTAAAACATCGGAATTGTGAAAAATCCGTACCGATTCTAAAGTAAAGTCGGGAGTGTTGATACTCATTTGGTAAATATCCTAGCTTGTTGTCGGTCTAAAATTAGCTTTTAACCGCGAGCCAACCTCTCGAACAAGTTACCGGTAGCCAAGTTTCACAGAATTGCGATCTAAAGTATCGGAGTGGTTCGAAATCCAAATCTTTCTTAAATAAAAGACGAGAGTGTTCCTGCTCACTTGGTAACTATCCTAGCGTTTGTTGTTAGACTAGAGGAAACACTTAACCACGATCCAACCTCCCAAACGAGTTGACGGCAGTGAATATTCTGAGAATTATAATATAAAGCACCGGAGTGGGGGGATATCTGAACCGGTCTTAATTTAAAGGTTGGATTGTTGTTACTCATTCGGTAACAATCTTAGCTTTTTGTCGGTTTTAAACAAGCTCATTACTGCGATCCAACCTCTCAAAAAAATTGCCGTTATAAAAATTTCTCATAATTGCAATCTAAAGGATGGTGTGGTTCGAAATCCGTACAGGTTTTAAATTAAATTAAAGATTGCAGCTCATTGAGTAACCATCCTAGCACATGTTATTGGTCAAGAGGAAACACTTGACCACGATCCAACTTCCCAAACGACATGCGGTAGCATAGTTTTCTGAATTGCGATCTAAAGCATCAGAATGGTAAAAATTCGT
The DNA here is from genome assembly GCA_014058105.1 of Kingdonia uniflora. Classification (NCBI taxonomy): domain Eukaryota; kingdom Viridiplantae; phylum Streptophyta; class Magnoliopsida; order Ranunculales; family Circaeasteraceae; genus Kingdonia; species Kingdonia uniflora. The sequence continues at coordinate 69,740 of JACGCM010001101.1, read as the reverse complement.
ACCGATTCTTAAGTAAAGTCGGAATTGCTGATACTCATTTGGTAACTATCCTAAATTGTTGCCAGTCAAATGAAGCTCTTAACCACGAGCCAACCTTTCGAACTTGTTACCGGTAGCCAAGTTTCTCAGAATTGCGATCTAAAGTATCAGAGTGGTTCGAAATCCAAATAATTCTTAAATAAAAGCCGAGAGTGCTCCTGCTCATTTGGTAACTATCCTAGCGCTTGTTGTTAGACTAGAGGAAACACTTAACCACGATCCAACCACCCAAACGAGTTGACGGCAATGAAGATTCTGGGAATTATAATATAAAGCACCGGATTGGTGGGAAATCCGAACCGGTCTTAATTAAAAGGTTGGATTGTTGTTACTCATTCGGTAACGATCTTAGATTGTTGTCGGTCTAAAACAAGCTCTTTTCCACGATCCAACCTCTCAAAAAATATACCGTTATCCAAGTTTCTCATAATTGAAATCTAAAGGATGGAGTGGTTGGAAATCCGTACAGGTTTTAAATAAAATTCAAGATTGTAGCTCATTGAGTAACTATCCTAACACTTGTTGTTGGTCAAGAGGAAACACTTAACCACGATCAAACTTCCCAAACGAGTTGCGGTAGCCTAGTTTTCAGAATTGCGATTTAAAACATCGGAATTGTGAAAAATCCGTACCGATTCTAAAGTTAAGTCGGGAGTGTTGATACTCATTTGGTAAATATCCTAGCTTGTTGTCGGTCTAAAATTAGCTTTTAACCGCGAGCCAACCTCTCGAACAAGTTACCGGTAGCCAAGTTTCTCAGAATTGCGATCTAAAGTATCGGAGTGGTTCGAAATCCAAATCTTTCTTAAATAAAAGCCGAGAGTGTTCCTGCTCACTTGGTAACTATCCTAGCGCTTGTTGTTAGTCTAGAGGAAACACTTAACCACAATCCAACCTCCCAAACGAGTTGACGGCAGTGAAGATTCTGTGAATTATAATATAAAGCACCGGAGTGGGGGGATATCCGAACCGGTCTTAATTTAAAGGTTGGATTGTTGCTACTCATTCGGTAGCGATCTTAGCTTTTTGTCGGTCTTATACAAGCTCTTTACTGCGATCCAGCCTCTCAAAAAAATTACCGTTATAAAAATTTCTCATAATTGCTATCTAAAGGATTGAGTGGTTCGAAATCCGTACAGGTTTTAAATAAAATTAAAGATTTTAGCTCATTGAGTAACCATCCTAGAACTTGTTGTTGGTCAAAAGGAAACACTTAACCACGATCCAACTTACCAAACGACTTGCGGTAACATAGTTTTCTTAATTGCGATCTAAAGCATCAGAATGGTAAAAATTCGTACCGATTCTTAAGAAAAGTCAGGATTGCTGATACTCATTTGGTAACTATCGTAAATAGTTGTCAGTCTGATGAAGCTCTTAACCACGAGCCAACCTCTCGAACATGTTACCGGTAGCCAAGTTTCGCAGAATTGCGATCTAAAGTATCAGAGTGGTTCGAAATCCAAATCATTCATAAATAAAAGCCGAGAGTGCTCCTGCTCATTTGGTAACTATCCTAGCGCTTGTTGTTAGACTAGAGGAAACACTTAACCACGATCCAACCTCCCAAACGAGTTGACGGCAATGAAGATTCTGGGAATTATAATATAAATCACCGGAGTGGTGGGAAATCCTAACCGGTCTTAATTAAAAAGTTGGAATGTTGCTACTCATTCAGTAACGATCTTAGATTGTTGTCGGTCTAAAACAAGCTCTATACCACGATCCAACCTCTCAAAAAATTTGTCGTTATCCAAGTTTCTCATAATTGCAATCTAAAGGATGGAGTGGTTGGAAATCCGTACAGGTTTTAAATAAAATTCAAGATTGTAGCTCATTGAGTAACTATCCTAACACTTGTTGCTGGTCAAGAGGAAACACTTAACCACGATCAAACTTCCCAAACGAGTTGCGGTAGCCTAGTTTTCAGAATTGCGATTTAAAACATCGGAATTGTGAAAAATCCGTACCGATTCTAAAGTAAAGTCGGGAGTATTGTTACTCATTTGGAAAATATCCTAGCTTGTTGTCGGTCTAAAATTATCTTTTAACCGCGAGCCAACCTCTCGAACAAGTTACCGGTAGCCAAGTTTCTCAGAATTGCGATCTAAAGTATCGGAGTGGTTTGAAATCCAAATGTTTCTTAAATAAAAGCCTAGAGTGTTCCTGCTCACTTGGTAACTATCCTAGCGCTTATTGTTAGACTAGAGGAAATACTTAACCACGATCCAACCTCCCAAACGAGTTGACGGCAGTGAAGATTCAGTGAATTATAATATAAAGCACCGGAGTGGGGGGATATCCGAACCGGTCTTAATTTAAAGGTTGCATTGTTGCTACTCATTCGGTAACGATCTTAGCTTTCTGTAGGTCTTAAACAAGCACTTTACAGAGATCCAACCTCTCAAAAAAAATTCCGTTATAAAAATTTCTCATAATTGCAATCTAAAGGATGGAGTGGTTCGAAATCCGTACAGGCTTTAAATGAAATTAAAGATTGTAGCTCATTGAGTAACAATCCTGGCACTTGTTGTTGGTCAAGAGGAAACACTTAACCACGATCCAACTTACCAAACGACTTGCGGTAGCATAGTTTTCTGAATTGCGATCTAAAGGATCAGAATGGTAAAAATTCGTACCGATTCTTAAGTAAAGTCGGGAGTGCTGATCCTCATTTGGGAACTATCCTAAATTGTTGTCAGTCTAATGAAGCACTTAACCACGAGCCAACCTCTCGAACATGTTACCGGTAGCCAAGTTTCTCAGAATTACGATCTAAAGTATCAGAGTGGTTCGAAATCCAAATCATTCTTAAATAAATGCCAAGAGTGTTCCTGCTCATTTGGTAACTGTCCTTGCGCTTGTTGTTAGACTAGAGGAAACACTTAACCACGATCTGACCTCCCAAACGAGTTGACGGCAATGAAGATTCTGGGAATTATAATATAAAGCACCGGAGTGGTGGAAAATCCGAACCGGTGTTAATTAAAAGGTTGGATTGTTGCTACTCATTCGGTAAAGATCTTAGATTGATGTCGGTCTAAAACAAGCTCTTTACCACGATCCAACCTCTCAAAAAATTTGCCGCTATCAAAGTTTCTCATAAGTGCAATCTAAAGGATGACGTGGTTGGAAATCCTTACTGGTATTAAATAAAATTCAAGATTGTAGCTCATTGAGTAACTAGCCTAACACTTGTTGTTGGTCAAGAGGAAACACTTAACCACGATCAAACTTCACAAACGAGTTGCGGTAGCCTAGTTTTCAGACCTGCGATTTAAAACATAGGAATTGTAAAAAATCTGTACCGATTCTAATGTAAAGTCGGGAGTGCTGATACTCATTTGGTAAATATTCTAGCTTGTTGTCGGTCTAAAATTAGCTTTTTACCGCGAGCCAACCTCTCGAACAAGTTACCGGTAGCCAAGTTTCTCAGAATTGCGATCTAAAGTATCGGAGTGGTTCAAAATCCAAATCTTTCTTAAATAAAAGCCGAGAGTGTTCCTGCTCACTTGGTAACTATCCTAGCGCTTGTTGTTAGACTAGAGGAAACACTTAGCCACGTTCTAACCTCCCAAACGAGTTGACGGCAGTGAAGATTCTGTGAATTATAATATAAAGCACCGGAGTGGGGGAAATCCGAACCGGTCTTAATTTAAAGATTGGATTGTTGCTACTCATTCGGTAACGATCTTAGCTTTTTGTCTGTCTTAAACAAGCTATTTACTGCGATCCAACCTCACAAAAAAATTGCCGCTATAAAAATTTCTCATAATTGCAATCTAAAGGATGGAGTGGTTCGAAATCCGTACAGGTTTGAAATAAAATTAAAAATTGTAGCTCATTGAGTAACTATCCTAGCACTTGTTGTTGGTCAAGAGGAAACACTTCACCACGATCCAACTTCCCAAACGACTTGCGGTAGCATAGTTTTCTGAATTGCGATCTAAAGCATCGGAATGGTAAAAATTCGTACCGATACTTAAGTAAAATCGGGAGCGCTGATACTCATTTTGTAACTACCCTAAATTGTTGTCAGTCTAATGAAGCACTTAACCACGAGCCAACCTCTCGAACATGTTACCGGTAGCCAAGTTTCTCAGAATTGCGATCTAAAGTATCAGAGTGGTTCTAAATCAAAATCATTCTTAAATAAAAGCCGAGAGTGTTCCTGCTCATTTGGTAACTATCCTAGCGGTTGTTGTTAGACTTGAGGAAACATTTAACCACGATCCAACCTCCCAAACGAGTTGACGGCAATGAAGATTCAGGGAATTATAATATATAGCACCGGAGTGGTGGGAAATCCGAACCGGTCTTAATTAAAAGGTTGGATTGTTACTACTCATTCGGTAACGATCTTAGATTGTTGTCGGTCTAAAAAAATCTCTTTACCACGATCCAACCTCTCAAAAAATTTGCCGTTATCCAAATATCTCATAATTGCAATCTAAAGGATGGAGTGGTTGGAAATCCGTACAGGTTTTAAATAAAATTCAAGATTGTAGCTCATTGAGTAACTATCCTAGTTTTCAGAATTGCAATTTAAAACATCGGAATTGTGAAAAATTCGTACTATTCTAAAGTAAAGTCAGGAGTGTTGATACTCATTTGGTAAATATCCTAGCTGGTTGTCTGTCTAAAATATGCTCTTAAACACGATCCAACCACTCGAACAAGTTACTGGTAGCCAAGTTTCTCAGAATTGTGATCTAAAGTATCGGAGTGGTTCGAAATCCGAACCATTCTTAAATAAAAGCCGAGAGTTTTTCTACTCATTTGGTAACTATCCTAACGCTTGTTGTTAGGCTAGAGGAAACACTTAACCACGATCCAACCTCCCTAACGAATTTACGGCAGCAAAATTTCTGGGAATTATAATATAAAGCACCGGAGTGGTGTGAAATCCGCACCGGTCATAACTTAAAAGTTAGATTGTTGCTACTCCTTCGTTTACAATCTTAGCTTGTTGTCAGTCTAAAAGAAACTCTTTACTACGATCCAACCTCCCAAACGATTTTTCGTTAGAAAAGTATCTCCAAATTGCAATTTAAAACATGGAGTGGTTCAAAATCCGAACAGGTTTTAAATAAAATTCTGGATTGGATCTACTCATTGAGTAACTATCCTAGCGCTTTTTGTTGGTCAAGAGGAAACACATAGCCGTTATCCAACTTCCCAAACGAGTTGCGGTAGCCTAGTCTTCAAAATTGCGATATAAAACATCGGAGTGGTGAAAAATCCGTACCGATTCTAAAGTAAAGTCGGGAGTGTTGATACTCATTTGGTAAATATCCTAGCTGGTTGTCTGTCTAAAATATGCTCTTAAACACGATCCAACCACTCGAACAAGTTACTGGTAGCCAAGTTTCTCAGAATTGTGATCTAAAGTATCGGAGTGGTTCGAAATCCGAACCATTCTTAAATAAAAGCCGAGAGTTTTTCTACTCATTTGGTAACTATCCTAACGCTTGTTGTTAGGCTAGAGGAAACACTTAACCACGATCCAACCTCCCTAACGAATTTACGGCAGCAAAATTTCTGGGAATTATAATATAAAGCACCGGATTGGTGTGAAATCCGCACCGGTCATAACTTAAAAGTTAGATTGTTGCTACTCCTTCGTTTACAATCTTAGCTTGTTGTCAGTCTAAAAGAAACTCTTTACTACGATCCAACCTCCCAAACGATTTTTCGTTAGCAAAGTATCTCCAAATTGCAATTTAAAACATGGAGTGGTTCAAAATCCGAACAGGTTTTAAATAAAATTCTGGATTGCATCTACTCATTGAGTAACTATCCTAGCGCTTTTTGTTGGTCCAGAGGAATTACTTAACCACGATCCAACTTCCCAAATGATTTGCGGTAGCCTAGTTTTTAGAATTGCGATCTAAAGCACCGGAGTGGTGAAAAATCCGTACCGATTCTAAAGTAAAGTCGGGAGTGTTGATACTCATTTTTTAAATATCCTAGCTTGTTGTCGGTCTAAAATTAGTTCTTAACCACGGGCCAACCACTCGAACAAGTTACCGGTAGCAAAGTTTCTTATAATTGCAATCCTAAAGTATCGAAGTGGTTTGACTAGAGGAAACACTTATCCATGATCCAACCTCCCAAACGAGTTGACGGCAATGAAGTATCGGTGAATTATAATATAAAGCTCCGGAGTGGTGGGAAATCCGCGCGGGTCATAATCTAAAGGTTGGATTGTTGGTACTCATTTGTTTACAATCTTAGCATGTTGTAGGCCCAAAAGAAACTATTTACTACGATCCAATCTCTCAAACGATTTGCCTTTAGCAAAGTATCTCCAAATTGCAATCTAAAGCATGAAGTGTTTCAAAATCCGAACAGGTTTTAAATAAGAGTATGGATTGTATCTACTCATTGAGGTCCAAGAGCTTTTGGTTAGACTAGAGGAAACACTTAACCACGTTCCAACCTCCCAAACGAGTTGACGGCAGCGAAGTTTCTGGGAATTATTATATAAAGCACCGGAATGGTGGGAAATCCGCACCGGTCATAACTTAAAGGTTGGATTGTTGCTACTCATTCGTTTACAATCTAAGCTTGTTGCCGGCCTAAAAGAAACTCTTTACTGCGATCAAACCTCTCAAACGATTTGCCTTTAGCAATGTATCTCAAAATTACAATCTAAAGCATGGAGTGGTTCGAAATCCAGACAGGTTTTAAATAAAAGTCTGAATTGGATCTACTCATTGAGTAACTATCCTAGCGCTTTTTGTTGGTCAAGAGGAAACACATAGCCGTTATCCAACTTCCCAAACGAGTTGCGGTAGCCTAGTCTTCAAAATTGCGATATAAAACATCGGAGTGGTGAAAAATCCGTACCGATTCTAAAGTAAAGTCGGGAGTGTTGATACTCATTTGGTAAATATCCTAGCTGGTTGTCTGTATAAAATATGCTTTTTACAGCGATCTAACCACTCGAACAAGTTACATGTAACCAAGTTTCTCTAAATTGCGATCTAAAGTATCGGAGTGGTTCGTAATCCGAACCTTTCTTAAATAAAAGCCGAGAGTTTTCTTGCTCATTTGGTAACTATCCTAATGCTTGTTGTTAGGCTAGAGGAAACACTTAACCGCGATCCAACCTCCCAAGCGAGTTTACGGCAGCAAAATTTCTGGGAATTATAATATAACGCACCGGAGTGGTGTAAAATCCGCACTGGTCATAACTTAAAGGTTGGATTGTTGCTACTCATTCGTTTACAATCTTAGCTTGTTGTTGGTCTAAAAGACACTCTTTACTACGATCCAACCTCACAAACGATTTAATGTTAGCAAAGTATCTCCAAATTGCAATCTAAAGCATGGAGTGGTTCGAAATCCGAACAGGTTTTTAATAAAAGTCTGGATTGCATCTACTCATTGAGTAACCATCCTAGCGCTTTTTTTTGGTCAAGAGGAATTACTTAACCATGATCCAACTTCCATAATGAGTTGCGGTTGCCTAGTTTATAGTATTGCAATCTAAAGCATCGGAGTGGTGAAAAATCCGTACCGATTCTAAAGTAATGTCGGGAGTTTTGATACTCATTTTAAAAATATCCTAGCTTGTTGTCGGTCTAAAATTAGTTGTTAACAACGAGCCAACCTCTCGAACAAGTTACCGGTAGCGTAGTTTCTCAGAATTGCGATCTAAAGTATCGGAGTGATTCAAAATCCAAATCTTTCTTAAATAAAAGCTGAGAGTGTTTCTGCTCATTTGGTAACTATCCTAGCGCTTGTTGTTAGACTAGAGATACACATAACCACGATCCAACCTCCCAAACGAGTTGACGGCAGTGAAGATTCTGTGAATTATAATATAAAGCACCGGAGTGGTGGGATATCCGAACCGGTCTTAATTTAAAGGTTGGATTTTTGCTACTAATTCGATAACGATCTTAGCATTTTGTCGGTCAAAAACAAGCTCTTTACTACGATCCAACCTCTACAATTATTTGCCGTTATCCAAGTTTCTCATAATGTCAATCTAAAGGATGGAGTGGTTCGAAATCCGTACAGGTTTTAAAAAAAATTCAAGAATGTAGCTCATTGAGTAACTATCCTAGCACTTGTAGTTGGTCAAGAAGAAACACTTAACCACGATCCAACTTCCAAAACGAGTTGCGGTAGCATAGTTTTTAGAATTGCGATCTAAAGCATGGAATGGTAAAAATCCTTACCGATTCTAAAGTAAAATCGGGAGTGTTGATACTCATTTGGTAACTATCCTAAATTGTTGTCGGTCTAACGAAGCTCTTAACCACGAGCCAACCTCTCGAATATGTTAACGGTAGCCAAGTTTCTCAGAATTGCGATCTAAAGTATCCGAGTGGTTCGAAATCCGAACCTTCCTTAAATAAAAGCCGAGAGTTGTCCTGCTCATTTGGTGACAATCCTAAGGCTTGTTGTTAGGCTAGAGGAAACACTTAACCACGATCAAACCTCCCAAACGAGTTGACGGCAATGAAGATTCTGGGAATTAAAATACAAAGCACCGGAGTGGTGGGAAATCCGAACCGGTCTTAATTAAAAGGTTGGATTGTTGCTACTCATTCGGTAACGATCTTAGATAGTTGTCGGCCTAAAACAAGCTCTTTACCACGATCCAACCTCTCAAAAAATTTGCCGTTATAAAAATTTCTCATAATTGAAATCTAAAGGATGGATGGAGTGGTTGGAAATCCGTACAGGTTTTAAATAAAATTCAAGATTGTACCTCATTGAGTAACTATCCTAGCACTTGTTGTTGGTCAAGAGGAAACACTTAACCACGAGCAAACTTCCCAAACGAGTTGCGGTAGCCTAGTTTTCAGAATTGCGATTTAAAACATCGGAATTGTGAAAAATCCGTACTGATTCTAAAGTAAAGTCGGGAGTGTTGATACTCATTTGGTAAATATCCTAGCTTGTTGTCGGTTTAAAATTAGCTTTTAACCGTGCGCCAACCTCTCGGACAAGTTACCGGTAGCCAAGTTTCTCAGAATTGCGATCTAAAGTATCGGAGTGGTTCGAAATCCAAATCTATCTTAAATAAAAGCCGAGAGTGTTCCTGCTCACTTGGTAACTATCCTAGCGCTTGTTGTTAGACTAGAGGAAACACTTAACCACGATCCAAGCTCCCAAACGAGTTGACGGCAGTGAAGATTCTGTGAATTATAATATAAAGCACCGGAGTGGGGGGATATCCGATCCGATTCTAAAGTAAAGTCGGGAGTGTTGATACTCATTTTTTAAATATCCTAGATTGTTGTCGGTCTAAAATAAGCTCTTAACCACGAGCCAACCACTCGAACAAGTTCCCGGTAGCCAAGCTCCTTAAAATTGCGATCTAAAGTATCGGAGTGGTTCGAAATCCGAACCTTTCTTAAATAAAAGCCAAGAGTTTTCCTGCTCATTTGGTAACTATCCTAACGCTTGTTGTTAGGCTAGAGGAAACTTAACCACGATCCAACCTCCCAAACGAGTTGACGGCAGTGAAGTTTCAGGGAATTATAAAATAAAGCACCGGAGTGGTGGGAAATCCGAACCGGTCTTAACTTAAAGGTTGGATTGTTGCTACTCATTCGTTTACAATCTTAGCTTGTCGTCGGTCTTAAAGAAACTCTACATTGCGATCCAACCTCTCTAACGATTTACCGTTAGCAAAATCTCCTAATTTAAATCTAAAGCATGGAGTGGTTCGAAATCCGACCCAGGTTTTAAATAAAAGACTGGATTGTATCTACAATTTGAGTAACTAACCTAGCGCTTTTTGTTGGTCAAGAGGAAACACTTAAACAGGATCCAACTTCCCAAACGAGTTGCGGTAGCCTATTTTTCAGAATTGCGATCTAAAGCATCGGTGTGGTAAAAAATCCGTACCGATTCTAAAGTAAAGTCGGGAGTGTTGATAGTCATTTGGTAACTATCCAAGCTTGTTGTCGGTCAAAAGATGCTCTTAACCACGAGCTAACCAGTCGAACAAGTTTCCGAAGGCCAAATTTCACGGAATTGCGATCATAGTATCGTAGTGCTTCGAAATCCGAACCTTTCTTAAATAAAAGCCGAGAGTGTTCCTGCACATTTGGTAAATATCCAAACGCTTGTTGTTGGGCTAGAGGAAACACTTAACCGCGATCCAACCTCCCAAACGAGTTGACGGCGGTGAAGTTTCAGGGAATTATAATATAAAGCACCGGAGTGGTGGGAAATCTGAACCGGTCTTAACTTAAAGGTTGGATTGTTGCTACTCATTCATTTACAATCTTAGCTTGTTTTCGGTCTAAAAGAATCTCTTCACTAGGATCCAACCTCTAAAACGATTTGCCGTTCGCAAAGTATCTCCAAATTGCAATCTAAAGCATGAAGTGGTTCGAAATCCAACTAGGTTTTAAATAAAAGTCTGGATTGTATCTACTCATTGAATAACTATCCTAGCGCTTTTTGTTGGTCAAGAGGAAACACTTAACCACGATCTAACTTCTCAAACGAGTTGCGGTAGCTTAGTTTTCAGAATTGCGATCTAAAGCATTGGTGTGGTAACAAATCCGTACCGATTCTAAAGTAAAGTCGGGAGTGTTGATAGTCATTTGGTAACTATCCTAGCTTCTTGTCGGTCTAAAGAAGCTCTTAACCACGAGCTAACCTGTCGAACAAGTTACCGAAAGCCAAATTTCGCAGAATTGCGATCTATAGTATCGGAGTACTTCGAAATCCGAACCTGTCTAAAATTATAGCCGGGAGTGTTCCTGTTCATTTTGTAACTATCTTAGCGCTTGTTGTTAGACTAGAGGAAACACTTAACCACGATCCTACCTCCCAAACGAGTTGACGGCAATGAAGTTTCTGGGAATTATAATATAAAGCACCGGAGTGGTGGAAAATCCGAACCGGTGTTAATTAAAAGGATGGATTGTTGCTGCCCATTCGGTAAAGATCTTAGATTGATGTCGGTCTAAAACAAGCTCTTTACCGCGATCCAACCTCTCAAACAATTTACCGTTATCCAAGTTTCTTAGAATTGCAATCTAATGGATGGAGTGGTTCAAAATGCGTACAGGTTTTAAATAAAATTCAAGATTGTAGCTCATTGAGTAACTATCCTAGCACTTGTTGTTGGTCAAGAGGAAGCACTTTACAATAATCCAACTTCCCAAACGAGTTTCGGTAGCCTAGTTTTCAGAATTGCGATCTAAAGCATCGGAATGGTAAAAATCCGTGCCGATTCTAAAGTAAAGTCGGGAGTATTGATACTCATTTGGTAACTATCCTAAATTGTTGTCGGTCTAATGAAGCAGTTAAGCACGTGCCAACCTCTCGAACATGTTACCGGTAGCCAAGTTTCACAGAATTGCGATCTAAAGAATCGGAGTGGTTTGAAATCCGAAGCAGTCTAAAATTAAAGCCAGGAGAGTCCCTGCCCATTTGGTAACTATCACAAACGACTTGACGGCTGTGAAGTATCTGGGAATTATAATATATAGCACCGGAGTAGTGGGAAATCCGAACCCGTCTTAACTTAAAGGTTGGATTGTTGCTACTCATTCGTTTACAATCTTAGCTAGTTGTCGGTATAAAAGAAACTTTTTACTACGATCGAACCACTCAAACGATTTTCCGTTAACCAAGTTCGTCCAAATTGCAATCTAAAGCAATGAGTGGTCCCAAATACGAACAGGTTTTAAATAAAAGTGAGGATTGAAGCTACTCATTGAGTAAATATCCTAGCGCTTTTTGTGGTCATGAGGAAACACTTAACCACGATCCAACTTCCTAAACGAGTTGCGGTAGCCTAGTTTTCAGAATTGCGATCTAAAGCATCGGAATGGTAAAAATCCGTTCCGATTCTAAAGTAAAGTCGGGAGTGTTGATACTCATTTGGTAACAATCCTAGCATGTTGTCGGTCTAAAGAACCTCTTAACCGCGAGCCAACCTGTCGAATAGCGCTTGTTGTTAGACTCGAAGAAACACTTAACCACAATCCAACCTCCCAAACGAGTTGACGGCTGCAAAGTTTTTGGAATTATAAAATAATGCACCGGAGTGGTGCGAAATCCGAGCCGGTCTTAATTTAAAGGTTAGATTGTTTCTACTCATTCGGTAACGATCTTAGCTTGTTGTCGCTCTAAAACAAACTCTTTACTGCGATCCAACCTCTCAAACAATTTGCCGTTATCCAAGTTTCTCAGAATTGCAGTCTCAAGGATGGAGTGGTTCGAAATCCGTACAGGTTTTAAATAAAATTCAAGATTGTAGCTCATTGAATAACTATCCTAGCGCTTGTTGTTGGCCATGAAGAAATAATTTACCACGATCCCACTTCCAAAACGAGTTGCGGTAGCCTAGTTTTCAGAATTGCGACCTAAAGCGCCGGAATGGTGAAAATTACGTACCAATTCTAAAGTAAAGTCGGGATTGTTGATACTCATTTGGTAAATATCCTAACTTGTTGACGGTCTAAAATAATCTCTTAACCACGAGCCAACCTCTCGAGCAAGTTACCGATAGCCAAGTTTCTCATAATTATGATCTAAAGTATCGGAGTGGCTCGAAATCCGAACCTTTCTTAAATCAAAGCCGAGAGTGTTCCTGCTCATTTGGTAACTATCCAAGCGCTTGTTGTTAGACTAGAGGAAACACTTAACCACGGTCAATCCTCCCAAACGAGTTGACGGCAGCGAAGTTGCGGGGAATTATAATATAAAGCACCGGAGTGGTGGGAAATCTGCACCGGTCAAAACTTAAAGGTTGGATTGTTGCTACTCATTCGTTTACAATCTTAGCTTCTTTTCGGTCTAAAAGAAACTCTTTACTGCGATCCAACCTATCAAACGATTTGTCGTCAGCAAAGTATCTCCAAATTGCAATCTAAGGCATGGAGTGGTTCGAAATCCGAACAGGTTTTAAATAAAACTCTGAATTGGATCTACTCATTGAGTAACTATCCTAGCGCTTTTTGTTGGTCAAGAGGAAACACATAACCACGATCCAATTTCCCAAACGAGTTGCGGTTGCCTAGTTTTCAGAATTGCGATATAAAACATCGGAGTGATAAAAAATTCGTACCGATTCTAAAGTAAAGTCGGAAGTGTTGATACTCATTTGGTAAATATCCTAGGTGGTTGTCTGTCTAAAATATGCTCTTTACAGCGATCCAACCACTCGAACAAGTTACATGTAACCAAGTTTCTCAGAATTGCGATCTAAAGTATCGGAGTGGTTCGTAATCCGAACATTTCTTTAATAAAAGCCGAAAGTTTTCCTGCTCATTTGGTAACTATCCTAACGCTTGTTGTTAGGCAAGAGGAAACACTTAACCACGATCGAACCTCCCAAAAGAGTTTACGACAGCAAAATTTTAGGGAATTATAATATAACGCACCGGAGTGGGGTGAAATCCGCACCGGTCATGACTTAAAGGTTGGATTGTTGCTACTCGTTCGTTTACAATCTTAGCATGCTGTCGGTCTTAAAGACACTCTTTACTACCATCCAACGTCATAAACGATTTGCCGTTAGCAAAGTATCCCCAAATTGCAATCTAAAGCATGGAGTGCTTCGAAATCCGAACAGGCTTTAAATAAAAGTTTGGATTGCATCTACTCATTGATACTCATTTTGTAAATATCCTAGCTTGTTGTCGGTCTAAAATTAGTTCTTAACAACGGGCCAACCTCTCGAACAAGTTACCGGTAGCCAAGTTTCTCAGAATTGCGTTCTAAAGTTTCGGAGTGGTTCAAAATCAAAATCTTTCTTAAATAAAAACCGAGAGTGTTTCTGCTCATTTGGTAACTATCCTAGCGCTTGTCGTTAGACTAGAGAAACACATAACCACGATCCAACCACCCAAACGAGTTGACGGCAGTGAAGATTCTGTGAATTATAATATAAAGCACCGGAGTGGTGGGAAATCCGAACCGGTCTTAATTTAAAGGTTGGATTTTTACAACTCATTCGATAACGATCTTAGCTTTTTCTCGGTCTTAAACAAGCTCTTTACTACGATCTAACCTCTCAAAAAAAATTCCGTTATCCAAGTTTCTCATAATTGCAATCTAAAGGATGGAGCGGTTCGAAATCCGTTCAGGTTTTAAATAAAATTCAAGATTGTAGCTCATTGAGTAACTATCCTAGCACTTGTTGTTGGTCAAGAAGAAACTCTTAACCATGATCCAACTTCCCAAACGAGTTGCGGTGGCATAGTTTTCAGAATTGCGATCTAAAGCATCGAAATGGTAAAAATCTGTACCGATTCTAAAGTAAAATCGGGAGTGTTGATACTCATTTTGTAAATATCCTAGCTTGTTGTCGGTCTAAAATTAGTTCTTAACAACGGGCCAACCTCTCGAACAAGTTACCGGTAGCCAAGTTTCTCAGAATTGCGATCTAAAGTATCGGAGTGGTTCGAAATCCGAACCTCTTTTAAATAAAAGCCGAGAGTTTTCCTGCTCATTTGGTAACAGTCCTAACGCTTGTTGTTGGGCTAGAGGAAACACTTAACCACGATCCAACCTCCTAAACGAGTTGACGACGGTGAAGTTTCAGGGAATTATAATATAAAGCACCGGAGTGGTGGGAAATCCGAACCGGTCTTAACTTAAAGGTTGGATTGTTGCTACTCATTCATTTACAATCTTAGCTTGTTGTCGGTCTAAAAGAATCTCTTCACTAGGACCCAACCTCTAAAACGATTTGCCGTTCGCAAAGTATCTCCAAATATCAATCTAAAGCATGAAGTGGTTCGAAATCCGACTAGGCTTTAAATAAAAGTCTGGATTGTATCTACTCATTGAATAACTATCCTAGCGCTTTTTGTTGGCCAAGAAGAAACACTTAACCACGATCTATCTTTTCAAACGAGTTGCGGTAGCTTAGATTTCAGAATTGCGATCTAAAGCATTGGTGTGGTAACAAATCCGTACCGATTCTTAAGTAAAGTCGGGAGTGTTGATAGTCATTTGGTAACTATCCTACCTTGTTGTCGGTCTAATGAAGCTCTTAACCACGAGCTAACCTGTCGAACAAGTTACCGAAAGCCAAATTTCACATAATTGCGATCTATAGTATCGGAGTGCTTCGAAATCCAAACCTTTCTTAAATAAAAGCCGAAAGTGTTCCTGCTCATTTGGTAACTATCCTAACGCTTGTTGTTGGGCAAGAGGAAACACTTAACCACGATCCAACCTCCCAAACGTGTTGACGGCAATGAAGTTTCTGGGAATTATAATAAAAAGCACCGGAGTGGTGGGAAATCCGAACCGGTCTGAATTTAAAGGTTGGATATTTGTTACTCATTCGGTAACGATCTTAGCTTTTTGTCGGTCTAAAACAAACTCTTTACTGCGATCCAACCTCTCAAACAATTTGCCGTTATCCAAGTTTCTTAGAATTGCAATCTAATGGATGGAGTGGTTCAAAATCCGTACAGGTTTTAAATAAAATTCAAGATTGCAGCTCATTGAGTAACTATCCTAGCACTTGTTGTTGGTCAAGAGGAAGCACTTTACAATAATCCAACTTCCCAAATGAGTTTCGGTAGCCTAGTTTTCTGAATTGCGATCTAAAGCATCGGAATGGTAAAAATCCGTGCCGATTCTAAAGTAAAGTCGGGAGTGTTGATACTCATTTGGTAACTATCCTAAATTGTTGTCGGTTTAATGAAGCACTTAAGCACGAGCCAACCTCTCGAACATGTTACCGGTAGCCAAGTTTCACAGAATTGCGATCTAAAAAATCGGAGTGGTTTGAAATCCGAACCAGTCTAAAATTAAAGCCAGGAGAGTCCCTGCCCATTTGGTAACTATCACAAACGACTTGACGGCTGTGAAGTTTCTGGGAATTATAATATATAGCATCGGAGTGGTGGAAAATCCGAACCCGTTTTAACTTAAAGGTTGGATTGTTGCTACTCATTCGTTTACAATCTTAGCTAGTTGTCGGTATAAAGAAGTTCTTCACCACGAGCCAACCTGTCGAAAAAGTTAACGAAAGCCAAATTTCGCAGAATTGCAATCTAAAGTATCAGAGTGCTTTGAAATCCGAACCTGTCTTAAATTATAGCCGGGAGTGTTCCTGCTCATTTGGAAACTATCCTAGCGCTTGTTGTTAGACTAGAGGAAACGCTTAACCACAATCCAACCTCCCAAACGAGTTGACGGCAATGAAGTTTTTGAGAATTATAATATAAAGCACTGGAGTGGTGGGAAATCCGAACCGGTCTAAATTTAAAGGTTGGATTGTTGTTACTCATTCGGTAACGATCTTAGCTTGTTGTCGGTCTAAAACAAACTGTTTACTACGATTCAACCTCTCAAGCAATTTTCCGTTATCCAAGTTTCTCAGAATTGCAATCTAAAGGATGGAGTGGTTCGAAATCCGTACAGGTTTTAAATAAAATTCAAGATTCTAGCTCATTGAGTAACTATCCTAGCTCTTGTTGTTGGTCAAGGGGAAACACTTAACCACGATCCAACTTCCCAAACGAGTTGCGGTAGCATAGTTTTCAGAATTACGATCTAATGCATCGGAATGGTAAAAATCAGTACCGATTCTAAAGTAAAGTCGAGAGTGTTGATACTCATTTGGTAACTATCCTTAATAGTTGTCGGTCTAATGAAGCACTTAAGCACGAGCCAACCTCTCGAACATGTTACCGGTAGCCAAGTTTCTCAGAATTGCGATCTAAAGAATCGGAGTGGTTTGAAATACGAACCAGTCTAAAATTAAAGCCTGAAGTGTCCCTGCTCATTTGGTAACTATCACAAACGACTTTACGGCTGTGAAGTTTCTGGGAATTATAATATATGGCACCAGAGTGGTGGGAAATCTGAACCGGTTTTAACTTGAAGGTTTGATTGTTGCTACTCATGCTTTCCAACCACTCGAACAAGTTACCGGTAGCCAAGTTTCTCAGAATTGCGATCTAAATTATCGGAGAGGTTAGAAATCCGAACCTTTCTTAAATAAAAGCCGAGAGTGTTCCCGCACATTTGGTAACTATCCTAACGCTTGTTGTCGGGCTAGGGGAAACACTTAACCACGGTCCAGCCTCCCAAACGAGTTGACGGCATTGATGTTTCTGAGAATTATAATATAAAGTACCGGAGTGGTGGGAAATCCGAACCGTTCTTAACTTTAACGTTGGATTGATGCTACTTATTCGTTTACAATCTTAGCTTGTTGTCGGCCTAAAAGAAACTCCTCACCACGATCCAATCTCTCAAACGATTTACCGTTAGCAAAGTATCTCCAAATTACAATCTAAAGCATGGAGTGGTTCGAAATCCGACCAGGTTTTAAATAAAAGTCTGGATTGTATCAACTCATTGAGTAACTATCCTAGCACTTATTGTTGGCCAAGAGGAAACATTTAACCACGATCCAACTTCCAAAACGAGTTGCGGTAGCATAGTTTTCAGGATTGCGATCTAAATCATCGGAATGGTAAAAATCCGTATCGATTCTAAAGTAATGTCGAGGGTGTTGATACTCATTGGTAAGTATCCTAAATTGTTGTCGGTCTAATAGAGCTCTTAAGCTCGAGCCAACCTCGAGAACAAGTTACCGAAAGCCAAATTTCACAGAATTGCAATCTAAAGTATCGAAGTGCTTCGAAATCGGAATCTGTCTTAAATTATAGCCGGCAGTGTTCCTGCTCATTTGGTAACTATCCTAGCGCTTGTTGTTAGACTAGATGAAACATTTAACCACGATCCAACCTCCCAAACGAGTTGACAGCAGTTAAGTTTCTGGGAATTATAATATAAAGCCCCGGAGTGGTGGGAAATCCGAACCGCTCTTAACTTAAAGGTTGGATTGTTGCTACTCATTCGTTTTCAATCATAGCTTGTTGTCGGTCTTAAAGAAAATCTTCACTACGATTTGACGTTAGCAAAGTATCTGGAAATTACAATCTAAAGCATGTAGTGGTTCGAAATCCGACCAGTTTTAAATAAAAGTCTGGATTGTATCTACTCATTGAGTAACTATCCTAGCGCTTTTTGTTGCTCAAGAGGAAACACTTAACCAGGATCCAACTTCTCAAACGAGTTGCGGTAGCCTAGTTTTCAGAATTGCGATCTAGCTGGTTGTCTGTCTAAAATATGCTCTTAACCACGATCCAACCACTCGAACAAGTTACTGGTAGCCAAGTTTCTCAGAATTGCGATCTAAAGTATCGGAGTGGTTCGAAATCCGAACCTTTCTTAAATAAAAGCCATGAGTTCTCTTGCTCATTTGATAACTATCCTAACGCTTGTTGTTAGGCTCGAGGAAACACTTATCCACGATCCAAACTCCCAAACGAGTTTACGGCAGCAAAATTTAAGGGAATTATATTATAATGCACCGGAGTGGTGTGCAATCCGTACCGGTCATAACTTAAAGGTTGGATTGCTACTCCATCGTTTACAATCATAGCTTGTTGTCGGTCTAAAAGAAATTTTTTACTACGATCCAACCTCTCAAGCGATTTGCCGTTAGCAAAGTATCTCCAAATTGCAATCTAAAGCATCGAGTGGTTCGAAATCCGAACAGGTTTTAAATAAAAGTCTGGATTGCATCTACTCATTGAGTAACTATCCTAGCGCTTTTTATTGGTCAAGAGGAATTACTTAACCACGATCCAACTTCCCAAACGAGTTGCGGTAGCCTAGTTTTTAGAATTGCGGTCTAAAGCACCGGAGTGGTGAAAAATCCGTACCGATTCTAAAGTAAAGTCGGGAGTGTTGATACTCATTTTTTAAATATCCTACCCTGTTGTCGGTCTAAAATAAGCTCTTAACCGCGAGCCAACCACTCGAACAAGTAACCGGTTGCCAAGTTTCTTATAATTGCGATCTAAAGTATCGAAGTGGTTTGAAATCCGAACCGTTCTTAAATAAAAGCCGGGAGTGTTCCTGCTCATTTGGTAACTATCCTAGCACCTTTTGTTAGACTAGAGAAAACACTTATCCATGATCCAACCTCCCAAACGAGTTGACGGCAGTGAAGTTTCTGGGAATTATAATATATAGAACCGGAGTGGTGGGAAATCCGCCCCGGTCATAACTTAAAGGTTGGATTGTTGCTACTCATTCGTTTACAATCTTAGCTTGTTGTTAGTATAAAAGAAACTTTTTACTACGATCCAACCTCTCAAACGATTTGCCGTTAGCAAAGTATCTCCAAATTGCAATTTAAAGCATGGAGTGGTTCGAAATCCGAACAGGTTTTAAATAAAAGTCTGGATTGTATCTACTCATTGAGTAACTATCCTAGCGCTTTTTATTGATCAAGCGGAAACACTTAGCCACGATCCAATTTCCCAAGCGAGTTGCGGTAGCCCAGTTTTCAGAATTGTGATCTAAAGCATCGGAGGGGTGAAAAGTCCGAACCGATTCTAAAGTAATGTCGGGAGTGTTGATACTCATTTGGAAAATATCCTAGCTGTTTGCCAGTTTAAAATTAGCTTTTAACCACGAGCCAACCTCTCGAACAAGTTACCGGTAGCCAAGTTTCTCAGAATTGCGACCTAAAGTATCGGAGTGGTTCGAAACCCAAATCTTTCTTAAATAAAGGCCGAGATTGTTTCTGCTCATTTGGTAACTATCCAAGCGCTTGTTGTTAGACTAAAGAAAGCACTTAACCAGAATCCAACCTCCCAAACGAGTTGACGGCAGTGAATATTCTGGAAATTATAATATAAAGCACTAGAGTGGTGGGAAATCCGAACCGGTCTTAATTTAAAGGTTGGATTGTTGCTACGCATTCGGTAACGATCTTAGCTTGTTGTCAGTCTAAAACAAGCTCTTTACTACGATCAAACCTCTCAAAAAATTTGCCGTTATCCAAGTTTCACATAATTGCAATCTAAAGGATGGATTGGTTCGAAATCCGTACAGGTTTTAAATAAAATTCAAGATTGTAGCTCATTGAGTACCTATCCTAGTACTTGTTGTTGGTCAAGAGGAAACACTAAACCACGATCCAACTTCCCAAACGAGTTGCGGTAGCATAGTTTTCAGAATTGCGATCTAAAGCATCGGAATGGTAAAAATCCGTACCGATTCTAAAGTAAAGTCGGGAGTGTTGATTCTCATTTGGTAACTATCATAAATTGTTGTCGGTCTAATGAAGCTCTTAACCACGACTCAACCTCTCGAACATGTAGTGAAGTTTCACAGAAATGCGATATAAAGAATCAGAGTGGTTTGAAATCCGAACCAGTCTTACATTAAAGCCAGGATTGTCCTTGCTCATTTGGTAACGATCCCAAACGACTTGACGGCTGTGAAGTTTCTGGGAATTATAATATATAGCAACGGAGTGCTGGGAAATCTGAACCGACCTTAACTTAAAGGTTGGATTGTTGCTACTCATTCCTTTAAAATCTTAGCTTGTTGTCGGTCTAAAAGAAACCCTTCACTACGATCCAAAATATCAAACGATTTGCCATTTGCGAAGTATCTCCAACTTGCAATCTAAAGCATGGAGTGGTTCGAAATCCGAACAGGTTTTAAATAAAAGTCTGGATTGTATGTACACATTGAGTAACTATCCTAGCGCTTTTTGTTGGTTAAGAGGAAACACTTATCCAGGTTCCAACTTCCCAAACGAGTTGCGGTAGCCTAGTTTTTAGAATTGCGATCTAAATAATCAGAGTGGTGAAAAGTTCGAACCTATTCTAAAGTAATATCGGGAGTGTTGATACTCATTTGGTAAATATCCTAGCTTGTTGTCGGTCTAAAATTAGCTCTTAACCACGAGACAGCCTCTCAAACAAGTTACCGGTAGCCAAGTTTCACCGAATTGCGACCTAAAGTATCAGAGTGGTTCCAAATTTGAATCTTTCTTAAATAAAAGTCAAGAGTGTTTTTGCTCATTTGGTAACTATCCTAGCGCTTGTTTTAAGACTAGAGGAAATATTTAACCACGATCCAACCTCACAAGCGAGTTGACGGTAGTGAAGATTCTGGGAATTATAATATAAAGCACCGGAGTGGTGGGAAATCCGAACCCGTCTTAATTTAAAGGTTGGATTGTTGCTACTCATTCGGTAACGATCTTAGCATGTTGTCGGTCAAAAACAAGCTCTTTACTACGATCCAACCTCTCAAATTTTTTTTCGTTATCCCAGTTTCACATAATTGCAATCTAAAGGATGGAGTGGTTCGAAATCCGTACAGGTTTTAAATTAAATTCATGATTGTAGCTCATTGAGTAACTATCCTAGCACTTGTTGTTAGTCAAGAGGAAACACTTAACCAGGATCCAACTTCCCAAACGAGTTGCGGTAGCATAGTTTTCAGAATTGCGATCTAATGCATCGGAATGGTAAAAATCAGTACCGATTCTAAAGTAAAGTCGGGAGGGCTGATACTCATTTGGTAACTATCCTAAATTGTTGTCGGTCTAATGAAGCTCTTAACCTCGAGCCAACCTCTCGAACATGTTACCGGTAACCAAGTTTCTCAGAATTGCGATATAAAGAATTGGAGTGGTTTGAAATTCGAATCAGTCTTTAATTAAAGCCAGTAGTGTCCCTGCTCATGTGGTAACGATCCCAAACGACTTGACGGCTGTGAAGTTTCTGGGAATTATAATATATAGGACCGGAGTGGTGGGAAATCCGAACCGGTCTTAACTTAAAGGTTGGATTGTTGCTACCCATTCGTTTACAATCTTAGCTTGTTGCCGGTCAAAAAGAAACTATTTACTACGATCAAACCTCTCAAACGATTTGCCGTTAGCAAAGTATCTCCAAATTGCAATCTAAAGCATGGAGTGGTTCGAAATCCGAACAGGTTTTAAATAAAAGTCTGGATTGTATCTACTCATTGAGTAACTATCCTAGCGCTTTATATTGATCAAGAGGAAATACTTAACCACGATCCAATTTCCCAAACAAGTTGCGGTAGCCCAGTTTTCAGAATTGCGATCTAAAGCATTGGAGTGGTAAAAAATCCGTACCGATTCTAAAGTAAAGTCAGGAGTGTTGAAACTCATTTGGTAAATATCCTAGCCTGTTGTCGGTCAAAAATTATCTCTTATACAGGAGCCAACCTCTCACAAAATTTGCCGTTATCCCAGTTTAGCATAATTGCAATCTAAAAGATGGAGTGGTTCGAAATCCGTACAGGTTTTAAATAAAATTCAAGATTGTAACTCATTGAGTAACTATCCTAGCACTTGTTGTTGGTCAAGAGGAAGCACTTAGCCACGATCCAACTTCCCAAACGAGTTGCGGTAGCATAGTTTTCAGAATTGCGATCTAAAGCATCGGAATGGTAAAAATCCGTACCGATTCTAGAGTAAAGTCGGGAGTGTGGATACTCATTTGGTAACTATCATAAATTATTGTTGGTCTAATGTAGCTCTTAACCACGAGCCAACCTCTCGAACATGATTCCGGCAGCCAAGTTTCTCAGAAATGCGATATAAAGAATCAGAGTGCTTCGAAATCCGAACCGCCTTAAATTATAGCCGGGAGTGTTCCTGCTCATTTGGTAACTATCCTAACGCATGTTGTAAGACTAGAGGAAGCACTTAACCACGATCCAACCTCCCAAACGAGTTGACGCCAATGAAATTTCTGGGAATTATAATATAATGCACCGGAGTGGTGGGAAATCCGAACCGGTCTTTATTTAAAGGTTGGATTGTTGCAACTCATTCGTTTACAATCTTAGCTTGTTGTCGGTCTAAAAGAAACTTTTCACTACGATCCAACATCTCAAACGATTTTCCGTTTGCCAAGTTTCTCCAAATTGTAATCTAAAGCATTGAGTGGTCGAAAATACGAGCAGGTTTTAAATAAAAGTCAGGATTGAAGCTACTCATTGAGTAACTATCCTAGCGCTTGATGTTGGTCATGAGGAAATAATTTACCACGATCCAACTTCCAAATCGAGTTGCGGTAGCCTAGTTTTCAGAATTGTGATCTAAAGCTCCGGAATGGTGAAAAATCCGTACCAATTCTACTGTAAAGTCTGGAGTGTTGATACTCATTTGGTAAATATCCTAGCTTTTTGTCGGTATAAAATAATCTCTTAAGCACGAGCCAACCTCTCGAACAAGTTTCCGATAGCCAAGATTCTCATAATTGCGATCTAAAGTATCGGAGTGGTTCGAAATCTGAATCTTTCTGAAATAAAAGCCGGGAGTGTTCCTGCTCATTTGGTAACTATCCAAGTGCTTGTTGTTAGACTAGAGGAAACACTTAACAACGGTCCAACCTCCCAAACGAGTTGCGGCAGCGAAGTTTCTGGGAATTATAATATAAAGCACCGAAGTGGTGGGAAATCCGCACCGGTCAAAACTTAAAGGTTGGATTGTTGCTACTCATTCGATTACAATCTTGGCATGTTGTCGGTCTAAAAAAACTCTTTACAGCGATTAAACCTCTCAAACAATTTGTCGTTAGCAAAGTATCTCCAAATTGCAATCTAAGGCATGGAGTGGTTCGAAATCTGAACAGGTTTTTAATAAAAGTCTGAATTGTATCTACTCATTGAGTAACTATTCTAGCGCCTTTTGTTGGTCAAGCGGAAACACTTAACCACGATCCAACTTCCCAAACAAGTTACGGTAGCCTAGTTTTTAGAATTGCGATCTAAAGCACCGGAGTGGTGAAAAATCCGTACCGATTCTAAAGTAAAGTCGGGAGTGTTGATACTCATTTTTAAATATCTTAAGTTGTTATCGGTCTAAAATAAGCTCTTAACCACGAGCCAACCACTCGAACAAGTAACCGGTAGCACAGTTTCTTATAATTGCGATCTAAAGTATCGTAGTGGTTCGAAATCCGAACCGTTCTTAAATTAAAGCCGAGAGTGTTCCTGCTCATTTGGTAACTATCCAAGCGCTTTTTGTTAGACCGACATTTGGTAACTTACCGTTTCTTAAGTAAAGTTGGGAGTGTTGATACTCATTTGGTAACTATCCTAGCTTGTTGTCGGTCTAATGAAGCTCTTAACCACGAGCCAACCTCCTGAACATGTTACCGGTAGCCAAGTATCTCATAATTGTGATCTAAAAATCAAAGTGGTTGGAAATCCGAACCTGTCTTAAATTAAAGCCAGGAGTGTCCCTGCTCATTTGGTAACTATCCCAAACGACTTGACGGCTATGAAGTTTCTGGGAATTAGAATATATAGCACCGGTGTGGTGGGAAATCTGAACTGGTCTTAACTTAAAGGTTGGATTGTTGCTACTCATGCGATCCAACCACTCAAACAAGTTGACGGCGGTGAAATTTCTGGGAATTATAATATAAAGCACCGGAGTGGTGGGAAATCCGCGCCGGTCATATCTTAAAGGTTGGATTGTTGCTACTCATTCGTTTACAACCTTAGCTTGATGTCGGTCTAAAAGAAACTCTTCACTACGATCCAACCTCTTAGACGTTTTGCCGTTTGCGAAGTTTCTCCAAATTGCAATCTAAAGCATTGAGTGGTCCAAAATATGAACAGGTTTTAAATAAAAGTCAGGATTGAAGCTAACTCATTGAGTATCTATCCTAGCGCTTGTTGTTGCTCATGGGGAAATAATTTACCACGATCCAACTTCCCAAATGAGTTGCGGTAGCCAAGTTTTCAAAACTGGAATCTAAAGTATCGGAGTGGTAAAAAATCCGTAAAGTTTCAAAATAAAAGCTGGGAGTGTTGATAATCATTTGGTTAATATCCTAGCTGGTTGTCATTCTAAAATAAGCTCTTAACCACGAGCCAACCTCTTGAACAAGTTACCGGTAGCCAAGTTTCTCAAAAATGCGATCTAAAGTATCGGAGGGTTCGAAATCCGAACCTTTCTTAAATAAAAGCCGAACGTGTTCCTGCTCATTTGGTAACTATCCTAACGCTTATTGTTGGGCTAGAGGAAAAATTTAACCTCGATCTAACCTCCCAAACGAGTTCACGGGAGCAAAATTTCTGGGAATTATAATATAAAGCACCGTAGTGATGTGAAATCCTCAACGGTTATAACTTAAAGGTTGGATTGTTGCTACTCATTTGTTTACAATCTTAGCTTGTTGTCGGTCTAAAATAAACTCTTTACTACGATCCATCCTCTCTAACGATTTGCCGTTAGCTAAGTATCTCTAAATTGCTATCTAAAGCATGGAGTGGTTCAAAATCCGAACAGGTTTTAAATAAAAGTTTGGATTGTATCTACTCATTGAGTAACTATCCTAGCGCTTTTTGTTGGTCAAGGGGAAACACTTAACCACGATCTTACTTCTCAAACGAGTTGCTCTAGCATAGATTTTAGAATTAAGATCTAAAGCATCGGAATGGTAAAAATCCGTTACCAGGAGTGTTGATACTCATTTGGGTAACTATCCTAAATTGTTATCGGTCTAATGAAGCTCTTAACCACGAGCCAACCTCTCGAACATGTTACCGGTAGCCAAGTTACTCAGAATTGCGATATAAAGAATCGGAGTGGTTTGAAATCCGAACCAGTCTTAAATTAAAGCAAGGAGTGTCCCAGCCCATTTGGTAACGATCCCAAACGACTTGACGGATGTGAAGTTTCTGGGAATTATAATATATAGCACCGTTGTTGTGGGAAATCCGAACCGGTCTTAACTTAAAGGTTGGATTGTTGCTACTCATTCGTTTACAATGTTAGCTTCTTGTCGGTCTAAAAGAAATTCTTCACTAAGATCCAACCTCTCAAACGATTTGCCGTTAGCAAAGTATCTCCAAATTGCAATCTAAAGCATGGAGTGGTTCGAAATCTGAGCAGGTTTTAAATAAAAGTCTTGATGGTATCAACTCATTGAGTAACTTTTCTAGCGCTTTTTGTTGGTCAAGAGGAAGCACTTATCCACGTGCTTTTTGTTGGTCATTGAGTAACTTTTCTAGCGCTTGTTGTCGGTCAAAAGAAGCTCTTAACCACGTGCCAACCTGTCGAACAATTTACCGAATGCCAAATTTCACAGAATTGCGATCTAAATTATCGGAGTGCTTCGAAATCCGAACCTGTCTTAAATTATAGCCGGGATTCAGCCTGCTTATTTGGTAACTATCCTAACGCATGTTGTTAGACTAGAGGAAACACATAACCACGATCCAACCTCCCAAACGAGTTGACGGCAGTGATGTTTCGAGGAATTATAATATAAAGCACCGGAGGGTGGGAAATCCGAACTGGTCTTAATTTAAAGGTTGGATCGTTGCTACGCATTCGGTAACGATCTTAGCATGTTGTCGGTCTAAAACAAACTCTTTACTACGATCGAACCTCTCAAACAATTTGCCGTTATCCAAGTTTTTCAGAATTGCAATCTAAAGGATGGAGTGGTTCGAAATGCGTACAGGTTTTGAATAAAATTCAAGGTTGAAGCTCATTGTGTAACTGTCCTAGCACTTCACGTTGGTCAAGAGGAAACACTTAACCACGATCCATCTTCCCGAACGAATTGTGGTAGCCTAGTTTTCTGAATTTCGATCTAAAGAATCGGAATTCTTAAAATCCGTACCGATTCTAAAATAAAGTCGGAAGTGTCGATAATAATTTGGTAACTATCCTAAATTTTTGTCGGTCTAATGATTCTTTTAACTACGAGCCAACCTCTCGAACATGTTACCGGTAGCCAAGTTTCTCAGAATTACGATCTAAATAATCGGAGTGGTTTGAAATCCAAACCAGTCTTAAATAAAAGTCAGGAGTTTCCCTACTCATTTGGTAACAATCCCAAACGACTTGACGGCAATGAAGCTTCTGGGAATTATAATATATAGCACCGGAGTGGTGGGAAATCCAAACCGGTCTTAACTTAAAGGTTGGATTATTGGAACTCATTCGTTTACAATCTTAGCTTGTTGTCGGTCTAAAAGAAACTCTTCACTACGATCCAACCTCTCAAAAGATTTGCCGTTAGCAAAGTATCTCCAATTTGCAATCTAAAGCATGAAGTGGTTCGAAATCCGGCCAGGTTTTAAATAAAAGTCAAGATTGTATCTACTCATTGAGTAACAATCCTAGCACTTTTTGTTGGTCAAAAGGAAACGCTTAGCCAGGATCCAACTTCCCAAACGAGTTGCGGTAGCCTAGTTTTCAGAATTGCGATCTAAAGCATCGGAATGGTGAAAAATCCGTACCGATTCTAAAATAAGTTGGGAGTCTTGTTACTCATTTGGTAACTATCCTAGCATGTTGTCAGTCTAAAGAAGCTCTTAACCACGAGCCAACCTGCCGAACAAGTTACCGAAAGCCAAATTTTACAGAATTGCGATCTAAAGTTTCGGAGTGCTTCGAAATCCGAACCTGTCTTAAATTATAGCTTGTTGATACTCATTTTGTAAATATCCTAGCTTGTTGTCGGTCTAAAATAAACTCTTAACCACGAGCCAACCACTCGAACAAGTTACCGGTAGCCAAGTTTCTTATAATTGCGATCTAAAGTATCAGAGTGGTTCGAAATCCGAACCGTTCTTAAATAAAAGCCGAGAGTGTTCCAGCTCATTTGGTAACTATCCTAGCGCTTGTTGTTAGACTAGAGGAAACACTTATCCAAGATCGAACCTCCCAATCGAGTTGACGGCAGTAAAGTTTCTGGGAATTATAATATAAAGCACCGGGGTGGTGGGAAATCTGAACCGGTCTTAGTTTAAAGGTTGGATTGTTGCTACTCATTCGATAACGATCTTAACTTGTTTTCGGTCTAAAACAAATTCTTTACTACGATCCAACCTCTCAAACAATTTGCCGTTATCCAAGTTTCTCAGAATTGCAAACTAAAGGATAGAGTGGTTCGAAATCCGTACAGGATTTAAATAAAATTCAAGATTGTAGCTCATTGAGTAACTATCCTAGCACTTGTTGTTGACCATGAGGAAATAATTTACCACGATCCAACTTTCAAAATGAGTTGCGGTAGCCTAGTTATCAGAATTACGATCTAAAGCACCGGAATGGTGAAATATCCGAACCAATTCTAAAGTAAAGTCGGGAGTGTTGATCTCATTTGGTAAATATCCTAGCTTGTTGTCGGTCTAAAATAATGTCTTAACCACGTGCCAACCTATCGGGCAAGTTACCGATAGCCAAGTTTCTCATAATTGCGATCTAAATTATCGAAGTGGTTCGAAATCCGAGCTTTTCTTGAATAAAAGCCGAGAGTATTTCTGCTCTTTTGGTTACTATCCAAGCGCTTGTTGTTCGACTAGAGGAAACACTTAACCACGTTTCAACCTCCCAAAGGAGTTGACGGCCGCGAAGTTTCTGAGAATTATAAGGTAAAGCACCGGAATGGTGGGAAATCCGCACCAGCCAAAACATAAAGGTTTGATTGCTGCTCCTCATTTGTTTACAATCTTAGCTTCTCGTCGGTCTAAAAGAAACTCTATATTGCGATCCAACCTCTCAAACGATTTGCCGTTAGCAAATTATCTCCAAATTGCAATCTAAAGCATGGAGTGGTTCGAAATCCGAACAGGTTTTAAATAAAAGTCTAAATTGTATTTACTCATTAAGTAACTATCCTAGCGCTTTTTGTTGGTCAAGAGGAAATACTTAACCCCGATCCCGCTTCCCAAACGAGTTGCGGTAGCCTAGTTTTCAGAATTGCGATTTAAAACATCGGAGTGGTGAAAAATCCGTACCGATTATAAAGTAAAGTCGGGAGTGTTGATACTCATTTCGTAAATATCCTAGCTGGTTGTCTTTCTAAAATATGCTCTTAACCACGATCCAACCACTCAAACAAGTTACTGGTAGCAAAGTTTCACAGAATTGTGATCTAAAGTATCGGAGTGGTTCGAAATTCGAACCTTTCCTAAATAAAAGCAGAGAGTTTTCCTGCTCATTTGGTAACCATCCTGACGCTTGTTGTTAGGCCAGAGGAAACACTTAACCACGATCCAACCACCCAAACGATTTTACGGTAGAAAATTTCTGGGAATTATAATTTAATGCACCGGAGTGGTGTGAAATCCGCACCGGTCATAACTTAAAGGTTGGATTGTTGCTACTCATTCGTTTACAATCTTAGTTGTTTGTCGGCCTAAAAGAAACTCTTTACTACAATCCAACCTCTCAAACCATTTGCCGTTAGCAAAATATCTCCAAATTGCAATCTAAAGCATGGAGTGGTTCGAAATCCGAGCAGGTTTTTAATAATAGTCTGGATTGCATCTACTCATTCAGTAACTATCCTAGCGCTTTTTGTTGGTCAAGAGGAATTACTAAACCACGATCCAACTTCCCAAACGAAGTTACCGGTTAGCGCTTTTTGTTAGTCTGGATTTTTCAGAATTGCTATCTAAAGAACCGGAGTAGTGAAAAATCGGTACCGATTCTAAAGTAAATTCGGGAGTATTGATACTCATTTTGTAAATATCCTAGCTTGTTGTCGGTCTAAAATAAACTCTTAACCACAAGCCAACCACTCAAACAAGTTACCGGTTGCCAAGTTTCTTATAATTGCGTTCTAAAGTATCAGAGTGGTTCGAAATCCGAACCGTTTTTAAATAAAAGCCGAGAGTGTTCCTGCTCATTTCGTAACTATCCTAGCGCTTTTTGTTAGACTAGAGAAAACACTTATCCATGATCGAACCTCCCAATCGAGTTGACGGCAGTGAAGTTTCTGGGAATTATAATATAAAGCACCGGGGTGGTGGGAAATCCGAACCGGACTTAGTTTAAAGGTTGGATTGTTGCTACTCATTCGATAACGATCTTAACTTGTTTTCGGTCTAAAAAAAATTCTTTACTACGATCCAACCTCTCAAACAATTTGCCGTTATCAAAGTTTCTCAGAATTGCAATCTGAAGGATGGAGTGGTTCGAAATCCGTACCGGTTTTAAATAAAATTCATGATTGTAGCTCATTGAGTAACTATCCTTGCGCTTGTTGTTGGCCATGAGGAAATAATTTACCACGATCAAACTTCCAAAATGAGTTGTGGTAGCCTAGTTTTCAGAATTGCGATCTAAAGCACCGGAATGGTGAAAAATCCGTACCAATTCTAAACTAAAGTCGGGAGTGTTGATACTCATTTGGTAAATATCCTAGCTTGTTGCCGGTCTAAAATAATGTCTTAACCATGTGCCAACCTCTCGAGCAAGTTACCGATAGCCAAGTTTCTCATAATTGCGATCTAAATTATCGAAGTGGATCGAAATCCGAGCAATTCTTGAATAAAAGCCGAGAGTATTCCTGCTCTTTTAGTTACTATCCAAGCGCTTGTTGTTCGACTAGAGGAAACACTTAACCTCGTTCCAACCTCCCAAACGAGTTGACAGCAGAAAAGTTTTTGGGAATTATAAGATAATGCACCAGAATGGTGGGAAATCCGCACCGGCCAAAACATAAAGGTTTGATTGCTGCTTCTCATTCGTTTACAATCTTAGCTTCTCGTAGGTCTAAAAGAAACTCTATATTGCGATCCAACCTCTCAAATAATTTGCCGTTAGCAAATTATCTCCAAATTGCAATCTAAAGCATGGAGTGGTTCGAAATCCGAACAGGTTTTAAATAAAAGTCTAAATTGTATCTACTCATTAAGTAACTATCCTAGCGCTTTTTGTTGGTCAAGAGGAAATACTTAACCACGATCCAGCTTCCCAAACGAGTTGCGGTAGCCTAGTTTTCAGAATTGCGATTTAAAACATTGGAGTGGTGAAAAATCCGTACCGATTATAAAGTAAAGTCGGGAGTGTTGATACTCATTTCGTAAATATCCTAGCTGGTTGTCTGTCTAAAATATGCTCTTAACCACGATCCAACCACTCGAACAAGTTACTGGTAGCAAAGTTTCTCAAAATTGCGATCTAAAGTATCGGAGTGGTTCGAAATCAGAACCGTTCCTAAATAAAAGCAGAGAGTTTTCCTGCTCATTTGGTAACTATCCTAACGCTTGTTGTTAGGCTAGAGGAAACACTTAACCACGATCCAACCTTCCAAACGAGTTTACGGTAGAAAATTTTTGGGAATTATAATATAATGCACTGGAGTGGTGTGAAATCCGCACCGGACATAACTTAAAGGTTGGATTGTTGCTACTCATTCGTTTACAATCTTAGCTTGTTGTTGGCCTAAAAGAAACTCTTTACTACGATCCAACCTCTCAAACCATTTGCCGTTAGCAAATTATCTCCAAATTGCAATCTAAAGCATGGAGTGGTTCAAAATCCGAACAGGTTTTAAATAATAGTCTGGATTGCATCTACTCATTCAGTAACTATCTTAGCGCTTTTTGTTAGTCAAGAGGAATTACTTAACCACGATCCAACTTCCCAAACGAGTTGCGGTAGCCTAGTTTACAGAATTGCGATCTAAAGAACCGGAATGGTGAAAAATCCGCACCGATTCTCAAGTAAAGTCGGGAGTGTTGATACTCATTTGGTAAATATCCTAGCTTGTTGTCTGTCTAAAATAAACTCTTAACCATGAGCCAACCACTCCAACAAGTTACCGGCAGCCAAGTTTCTTATAATTGCGATCTAAAGTATCAGAGTGGTTCGAAATCCGAACCGTTCTTAAATAAAAGCCGAGAGTGTTCTTGCTCATTTGGTAACTATCCTAGCACTTTTTGTTAGACTAGAGGAAACACTTATCCATGATCCAACCTCCCAATCGAGTTGACGGCAGTGAAGTTTCTGGGAATTATAATATAAAGCACCGGGGTGGTGGGAAATCCGAATCGGTCTTAATTTAATGATTGGATTGTTGCTACTCATTCAATAACGATCTTAACTTGTTTTAGGTCTAAAACAAACTCTTTACTACGACCCAACCTCTCAAACAATTTGCCGTTATCCAAGTTTCTCAGAATTGCAATCTAAAGGGTGGAGTGGTTCAAAATCCGTACAGGTTTTAAATAAAATTCAAGATTGTAGCTCATTGAGTAACTATCCTAGCGCTTGTTATCATTCTAATGAAGCTCTTAACCCCGAGCCAACCTCTCGAACATGTTACCGGTAGCCAAGTTTCACAGAATTGCGATCTAAAGTATCGGAGTGGTTCGAAATTAAAATCTTTCTTAAATAAAAGCTGAGAGCTTTCCTGCTCATTTGGTAACTATCCTAACACTTGTTGTTGGGCTAGAGGAAACACTTAACCACGATCCAACCTCCGAAACGAGTTGACGGCGGTGAAGTTTCAAGGAATTATAATATAAAGCACCGGAGTGGGGGAAAATCCGAACCGGTCTTAATTTAAAGGTTGGATTGTTGCTACTCATTCGTTTACAATGTTAGCTTTTTGTCGGTCTCAATAAATTTGTCGTTATAAAAATTTCTCATAATTGCAATCTAAAGAATGGAGTGGTTCGAAATCCGTACAGGTTTTAAATAAAATTCAAGATTGTAGCTCATTGAGTAACTATCCTAACACTTGTTGTTGTTATGAGGAAATACTTAACCACGATCCAACTTCCCAAACGAGTTGCGGTAGTCTTGTTTTTGGAATTGCGATTTAAAACATCGGAGTTGTGATAAATTCGTACCGATTCTAAAGTAAAGTCGGGAGTGTTGATACACATTTTGTAAATATCCTAGCCAGTTGTCTGTCTAAAATATGCTCTTAACCACGATCCAACCACTCGAACCAGTTACTGGTGGCCAAGTTTCTCAGAATTGCGATCTAAAGTATCGGTGTGGTTCGAAATCCGAACCTTTCTTAAATTAAAGCCGAGAGTTTTCCTGCTCATTTGGTAACTATCCTAACGCTATTTGTTTGGCCAGAGGAGACAGTTAACCACGATCCATCCTCCCAAACGAGTTGACGGCAGTGAAGTTTCTGGGAATAAATATAAAGCACCGGAGTGGTGGGAAATCCGCGCTGGTCATAACTTAAAGGTTAGATTGCTGCTACTCATTCGTTTACAATCTTAGCTTGTTTTCGGTCTAAAAAAACACTTTACTTCGATCCAACCTCTCAAACAATTTGCCGTTATCCAAGTTTCTCAGAATTGCAATCTAAAGGATGGAGTGGTTCGAAATCCGTGCAGGTTTTAAATAAAATTCAAGATTGTAGCTCATTGAGTAACTATCCTAGCGCTTGTTGTTGGCAATGAGGAAATAATTTACCACGATCCAACTTCCAAAATGAGTTGCGGTAGCCTAGTTTTCAGAATTGTGATCTAAAACACCGGAATGGTGAAAAATCCGTACCAATTCTAAAGTAAAGTCGGGAGTGTTGATACTTATTTGGTAAATATCCTAGCTTGTTGTCGGTCTAAAATAATGTCCTAACCCCGTTCCAACCTCCCGAGCAAGTTACCGATAGCCAAGTTTCTCATAATTGCGATCTAAATTATCGAAGTGGTTCGAAATCCGAGCCTTTCTTAAATAAAAGCCGAGAGTATTCCTGCTCTTTTTGTTACTACCCAAGCGCTTGTTGTTCGACTAGAGGAAACACTTAACCACGTTCCAACCTCCCAAACGAGTTGACGGCAGCGAAGTTTCTGGGAATTATAAGATAAAGCACCGGAATGGTGGGAAATCCGCACCGGCCAAAACATAAAGATCGCAGTAAAGAGCTTGTTTAAGACCGGCAAAAAGCTAAGATCGTTACCGAATGAGTAGCAACAATCCAACCTTTAAATTAAGGCTGGTTCGGATTTCCCCCCACTCCGGTGCTTTATATTATAATTCCTTGAAACGTCACCGCCGTCAACCCGTTTGGGAGGTTGGATCGTGGTTAAGTGTTTCCTCTAGCCCAACAACAAGTGTTAGGATAGTTACCAAATGAGCAGGAAAACTCTCGGCTTTTATTTAAAAAAGATTTTTATTTCGAACCACTCCGATACTTTAGATCGCAATTCTGTTAAACTTGGCTTCCGGTAACATGTTTGAGAGGTTGGCTCGTGGTTAAGAGCTTCATTAGACTGACAACAATTTAGGATAGTTACCAAATGAGTATCAACACTCCCGAATTTACTTAAGAATCGGTACGGATTTCGAACCCACCGAACAACAAGCGTTAGGATAGTTACCAAATGGGCAGGAACACGTTAGGCTTTTATTTAAGAAAGGTTCGGATTTCGAATCTACCGAAACTTTAGATCGCATGTTTGAGAAACTTTGCTACCGGTAACTTGTTCGAGAGGTTGGCTCCTGGTTAAGAGCTTATTTTAGGCAGACAACCAGCTAGGATATTTACCAAATGAGTATCAACACTCCCGGCTTTTCTTCATAACCGGTACGGATTTTTCACCACTCCGATGCTTTAGATCGCAATTCAGAAATCTTGGTTACCGCAACTCATTTTGGAAGTTGGATCGGTAAATTATTTCCTCATGACCATCAACAAGCACTATGATAGTTACTCAATGAGAAGCTTCAATCCTGCCTTTTATTTAAAACCTGTTCGTATTTTGGACCACTCAATGCTTTAAATTGCAATTTAGAGATACTTTGCAAACGGCAAATCGCTTGAGTGGTTGGATCCTAGTAAAAAGCTTCTTTTAGACCGACAACAGGCTAAGATTGTAAACAAATAAGTAGCAACAATCCAGCCATTCAGTTATAACCGGTGCTGATTTCCCACCACTCCGGTGCTTTATATTATAATTCCCATAAACCTCACAGCCGTCAAGTCGTTTGGGATCTTTACCAAATAGGCAGGGACACTCCTGGCTTTAACTTCAGACTGGTTCGGATTTCAAACCACTTTGATTCTTTATATCGCAATTCAGAGAAACATGGCTACCAGTAACATTTTCGAGAGGTTGGCTCGTGGTTAAGAGCTTCATTAGACCGACAACAATTTAGCATAGTTACCAAATGAGTATCAACACTCCCGACTTTACTTTTGAATCGGTACAGATTTTTACCATTCTGATGCTTTAGATCGCAATTCTGAAAACTATGCTACCGAAACTCATTTGGGAAGTTGGATCGTGGTTAAGTGTTTCCTCTTGTCCAACAACAAGTGCAAGGATAGTTACTCAATGAGCTACAATCTTGAATTTTATTTAAAACCAGTACGGATTTCGAACCACTCCATCCTTTTAGATTGCAATTATGAGAAACTTGGATAGCGGCAAATTTTTTTAGAGGTTGGATCGTAGTAAAGAGCTAGTTTTAGACCGACAACAAGCTAAGATCGTTACCGAATGAGTAGCAACAATCCAACCGTTAAATTAAGAACGGTTCAGATTTCCCACCACTCCGGTGCTTTATATTATAATTCCCAGAATCTTCACTGCTGTCAACTCGTTTGGGAGGTTGGATCGTGGTTAAGTGCTTCCTCTAGTCTAACAACAAGCGCTAGGATTGTTTCCAAATGAGCAGAAACACTCTCGGATTTTATTTAAGCAAGATTTGGATTTCAAACCACTCCGATAATTTAGATCGCAATTCTGAGCAACTTGGTTACCGGTAACTTGTCCGAGAGGTTAGCTCGCGGTTAAAAGCTAATTTTAGACCGACAACAAGCTAGGATATTTACCTAATGAGTATCAATACTCCCGACTTTTCTTTAGAATCGGTACGGATTTTTCACCACTCCGATGCTTTAGAACGCAATTCTGAAAACTTGGCTACCGCAACTCGTTTGGGAAATTGGATCGTGGTTAAGTGCTTCCTCTTGACTAATAAAAAGCGCTGGGATAGTTACTCAATGAGTAGATACAATCCAGACTTTTATTTAAAACCTGTTCGGATTTCTAACCACTCCATGCTTTAGATTTCAATTTGGAGAAACTTTGCTAACGGCAAATCGCTTGAGAGGTTGGATCGTAGTAAAAAGTTTCTTTTAGACCGACAACAAGCTAAGATTGTAAACGAATGAGGAGCAGCAATCAAACCTTTATGTTTTGGCCGGTGCGGATTTCCCACCATTCCGGTGCTTTATCTTATAATTCCCAGAAACTTCGCTGCCGTCAACTCGTTTGGGAGGTTGGAACGTGGTTAAGTGTTTCCTCTAGTCGAACAACAGGCACTTGGACAGTAACCAAAAGAGCAGGAATACTCTCGGCTTTTATTCAAGAAAGGCTCGGATTTCGAACCACTTCGATAATTTAGATCGCAATTATGAGAAACTTGGCTATCGGTAACTTGCTCGAGAGGTTGGCACATGGTTAAGACATTATTTTAGACCGACAACAAGCTAGGATATTTACCAAATGAGTATCAACACTCCCGACTTTACTTTAGAATTGGTACGGATTTTTCACCATTCCGGTGCTTTAGATCGCAATTCTGAAAACTAGGCTACCGCAACTCATTTTGGAAGTTGGATCGTGGTAAATTATTTCCTCATGGCCAACAACAAGCGCTAGGATAGTTACTCAATGAGCTACAATCTTGAATTTTATTTAAAACCTCTACAGATTTCGAGCCACTTCGTCCTATAGATTGCAATTCTGAGAAACTTGGATAACGGCAAATTGTTTGAGAGGTTGGATAGTAGTAAAGAGTTTGTTTTAGACTGAAACAAGTTAAGATCATTATCGAATGAGTAGCAACAATCCAACCTTAAATTAAGACCGGTTCGAATTTCCCACCACCCCGGTACTTTATATTATAATTCCCAGAAACTTCACTGCCGTCAACTCGATTGAGAGGTTGGATCATGGATAAGTGTTTCCTCTAGTCAAACAAAAAGCGCTAGGATAGTTACCAAATGAGCAGGAACACTCTCGGCTTTTATTTAAGAACGGTTCGGATTTTGAACCACTGTGATACTTTAGATTGCAATTATAAGAAACTTGGCTACCGGTAACTTGTTCGAGTGGTTGGCTCGTGGTTAAGAGTTTATTTTAGACCGACAACAAGCTAGGATATTTGCGAAATGAGTATCAACACTCCCGACTTTACTTTAGAATCGGTACTGATTTTTCACCACTCCGGTTCTTTAGATCGCAATTCTAAAAACTAGGCTACCGCAACTCGTTTGGGAAGTTGGATCGTGGTTAAGTGTTTCCTCTTGACCAATAAAAAGCGCTCGGATAGTTACTTAATGAGTAGATACAATTTTGACTTTTATTTAAAACCTGCTCTGATTTTGAACCACTCCATGCTTTAGATTGCAATTTGGAGAAACTTTGCTAACGACAAATCGCTTGAGAGGTTGGATCGTAGTAAAAAGTTTCTTATAGACTGACAACAAGCTAAGATTGCAAACGAATGAGGAGCAGCAATCAAACCAACATCTCATAAAATTTGCCGTTATAAAATTTTTTCATAATTGCAAACTAAAGGATGGAGTGGTTCGAAATCCGTACAGGTTTTAAATAAAATTCAAGATTGTAGCTCATTGAGTAACTATCCTAACACTTGTAGTTGGTCATGAGGAAATACTTAACCACGATCCAACTTCCCAAACGAGGTGCGGTAGCCTAGTTTTCAGAATTGCAATTTAAAACATCGGAGTTGTGATAAATTCGTACCGATTCTAAAGTAAAGTCGGGAGTGTTGATACACAATTTGTAAATATCCTAGCTGGTTGTCTGTCTAAAATAAGCTCTTAACCAGGAGCCAACCTCTCGAACAAGTTACCGGTAGCAAAGTTTCTCAAAAATGCGATCTAAAGTATCGGTGGGCTCGAAATCCGAACCTTTCTTAAATAAAAGCCTAACGTGTTCCTGCTCATTTGGTAACTATCCTAACGCTTGTTGTTCGGTGGGTTCGAAATCCGTACAGATTCTTAAGTAAAGTCGGGTGTGTTAATACTCATTTGGTAACTATCCTAAATTGCTGTCAGTCTAATGAAGCTCTTAACCGAGAGCCAACCTCTCGAACATGTTACCGGTAGCCAAGTTTCACAGAATTGCGATCTAAAGTATCGGAGTGGTTCGAAATAAAAATCTTTCTTAAATAAAAGCCGAGAGTTTTTCTGCTCTCTTGGTTACAATCCAAACGCGTGTTGTTCGACTAGAGGAAACTCTTAACCACGTTCCAACCTCCCAAACGAGTTGACGGCAGCGAAGTTTCAGGGAATTATAAGATAAAGCACCAGAATGGTGGAAAATCCGCACCGGCCAAAACATAAAGGTTAGATTGCTGCTCCTCATTTGTTTGCAATCTTAGCTTGTTGTCGGTCTAAAAGAAACTTTTTACTACGATCCAACCTCTCAAGCGATTTGCCGTTAGCAAAGTTAATCCAAATTGAAATCTAAAGCATGGAGTGTTTAGAAATCCGAACAGGTTTTAAATAAAAGTCTGGATTGTATCTACTCATTGAATAACTATCCTAGCGCTTTTTATTGGTCAAGAGGAAACACTTAACCACGATCCAATTTCCCAAACGAGATGCGGTAGCCAAGTTTTCAGAATTGCGATCTAAAGCATCGGAGTGGTGAAAAATTCGTACCGATTCTAAAGTTTAGTCGGGAGTGTTGAAACTCATTTGGTAAATATCCTAGCTTGTTGTCGGTCTAAAATTAGCTTTTAACCGCGAGCTAACCTCTCGAACAAGTTACCGGTAGCCAAGTTGCTCAGAAATGCGATCTAAGGTATCGGAGTGGTTCGAAATCCAAAACTTTCTTAAATAAAAGCCGAGAGTGATTCTGCTCATTTGGAACCTATCCTAGCGCTTGTTGTTATACTAGAGGAAACACTTAACCACGATCCAACCTCCCAAACGAGTTGACAGGAGTGAAGATTCTTGGAATTATAATATAAAGCACCGAGTGGTGGGAAATCTGAACCGTTCTTAATTTAACGGTTGGATTGTTGCTACTCATCGGTAACGATCCTAGCTTGATGTCGGTCTTAAACTAGCTCTTTACTACGATCCAACTTCTCAAAAAATTTGCCGCTATCCAAGTTTCTCATAATTGCAAGGATGGAGTGGTTCGAAATCCGTACTGGTTTTAAATAAAATTCAAGATTGTAGCTCATTGAGTAACTATCCTAGCACTTGTTGTTGGACTAGAGGAAACACTTAACCACGATCCAACTTCCCAAACGAGTTTCGGTAGCATAGTTTTCAGAATTGCGATCTAAAGCATCAGAATGGTAAAAATCCGTACCGATTCTAAAGTAAAGTCGGGAGTGTTGATACTCATTTGGTAACAATCCTAAATTGTTGTCGGTCTAATGAAGCTCTTAACCTCGAGCCAACCTCTCGAAAATGTTACCGGTAGCCAAGTTTCTCCGAATTGTGATATAAAGAATCGAAGTGGTTTGAAATCCGAACCAGTTTTAAATTAAAGCCAGGAGTATCCCTGCCTATTTGGTAAAGATCCCAAACGACTTGACGACTGTGAGGTTTATGGGAATTATAATATAAAGCACCGGAGTGGTGGGAAATCAGCACCGGTTATAACTTAATGGCTGGATTATTGCTACTTATTTGTTTACAATCTTAGCCTGTTGTCGGTCTAAAGAAACTTTTTACTACGATCCAACCACTCAAGCAATTTGCCGTTACAAAAGTATCTCTAAATTGAAATTTAAAGCACTGAGTGGTCCAAAATACGAACAGGTTTTAAATAAAAGGCAGGATTGAAGCTTCTCATTGAGTAACTATCATAGCGCTTGTTGTTGGTCATGAGGAAATAATTTACCGATCCAACTTCCAAAACGAGTTGCGGTAACCAAGATTTCTGAATTGCGATCTAAAGCATCGGAGTGGTGAAAAATCCGTACCGGTTCTGAAGAAAAGCCGGGAGTGTTGATACTCATTTGGTAAATATCCTAGCTGGTTGTCTGCCTAAAATAAGCTCTTACCAGGAGCCAACCTCTCGAACAAGTTTCCGGTAGCAAAGTTTCTCAAAATTGCGATCTAAAGTATCGGTGGGTTCGAAATCCGAACCTTTCTTAAATAAAAGCCTAACGTGTTCCTGCTCATTTGGTAACTATCCTAACGCTTCTTGTTCGTGGGTTCGAAATCCGTACAGATTCTTAAGTAAAGTCGGGTGTGTTGATACTCATTTGGTAACTATCCTAAATTGTTGTCAGTCTAATGAAGCTCTTAACCGAGAGCCAACCTCTCGAACATGTTACCGGTAGCCAAGTTTCACAGAATTACGATCTAAAGTATCGGAGTGGTTCAAATAAAAATCTTTCTTAAATAAAGCCGAGAGTTTTCCTGCTCATTTGGTAACTATCCTAACACTTGTTGTTGGGCTCGAGAAAACACTTAACCACGATCCAACCTCCCAAATGAGTTGACGGGGGTGAAGTTTCAGGGAATTATAATATAAAGTACCGGAGTGGGGGGAAATCCGAACCGGTCTTAATTTAAAGGTTGGATTGTTGCTACTCATTCGGTAACGATCTTAGCTTTTTGCCGGTCTTAAACAAGCCCTTTACTGCGATCCAACCTCTCAAAAAATTTGCCGTTATAAAAATTTCTCATAATTGCAATCTAAAGGATGGAGTGGTTCGAAATCCGTACAGGTTTTAAATAAAATTCATGATTGTAGCTCATTGAGTAACTATCCTAACACTTGTTGTTGGTCATGAGGAAATACTTAACCACGATCCAACTTCCCAAACGAGTTGCGGTAGCCTAGTTTTCAGAATTGCGATTAAAACATCGGAGTTGTGAAAAATCTGTACCGATTCTAAAGTAAATCCGGAGTGTTGATACACATTTTGTAAATATCCTAGTTAGCTGTCTGTCTAAAATAAGCTCTTAACCACGATCCAACCACTCGAACCAGTTACTGGTAGCCAAGTTTCCCAGAATTGCGATCTAAAGTATCGGTGTGGTTCGAAATCCGAACCTTTCTTAAATTAAAGCCGAGAGTTTTCCTGCTCATTTGGTAACTATCCTAACGCTATTTGTTTGGCCAGAGGAGACAGTTAACCACGATCCATCCTCCCAAACGAGTTGACGGCAGTGAAGTTTCTGGGAATAAATATAAAGCACCGGAGTGGTGGGAAATCCGCGCTGGTCATAATTTAAAGGTTAGATTGCTGCTACTCATTCGTTTACAATCTTAGCTTGTTTTCGGTCTAAAAAAGCACATTACTACGATCCAACCTCTCAAACAATTTGCCGTTATCCAAGTTTCTCAGAATTGCAATCTAAAGGATGGAGTGGTTCGAAATCCGTACATGTTTTAAATAAAATTCAAAATTGTAGCTTATTGAGTAGGCGTTTTTTGGTTGGCCATGAGGAATAATTTACCACGATCGAATTTCCAAATGAGTTGCGGTAGCCTAGTTTTCAGAAATGCGATATAAAGCAGCGGAATGGTGAAAAATCCGTACCAATTCTAAAGTAAAGTCGGGAGTGTTGATACTCATTTGGTAAATATCCTAGCTTGTTTTCGGTCAAAAATAATGACTTAGCCACGTGCCAACCTCTCGAGCAAGTTACCGATAGCCAAGTTTCTCATAATTGCGATCTAAATTATCGAAGTGGTTCGAAATCTGAGCCTTTCTTGAATAAAAGCCGAGAGTATTCCTGCTCTTTTGGTTACTATCAAAGCGCTTGTTGTTCGACTAGAGGAAATAATTAACCACGTTCCAACCTCCCAAACGAGTTGACGGCAGCAAAGTTTGATTGCTGCTCCTCATTCGTTTACAATCTTAGCTTCTCGTAGGTCTAAAAGAAACTCTATATTGCGATCGAACCTCTCAAACGATTTGCCGTTAGCAAATTATCTCCAAATAGCAATCTAAAGCATGGAGTGGTTCGAAATCCGAACAGGTTTTAAATAAAAGTCTAAATTGTATCTACTCATTAAGTAACTATCCTAGCGCTTATTGTTGGTCAAGAGGAAATACTTAACCACGATCCAGCTTCCCAAACGAGTTGCGGTAGCCCAGTTTTCCGAATTGCGATTTAGAACATTGGAGTGGTGAAAAATCCGTACCGATTTTAAAGTAAAGTCGGGAGTGTTGATACTCATTTTGTAAATATCCTAGCTGGTTGCCTGTCTAAAATATGCTCTTAACCACGATCCAACCACTCGAACAAGTTACTGGTAGCAAAGTTTCTCAGTATTGCGATCTAAAGTATCAGAGTGGTTCGAAATCCGAACCTTTCCTAAATAAAAGCAGAGAGTTTTCCTGCTCATTTGGTAACTATCCTAACGCTTGTTGTTAGGCTAGAGGAAACACTTAACCATGATCCAACCTCCCAACGAGTTTACGGTAGAAAATTTCTGGGAATTATAATATAATGCAACTGAGTGGTGTGAAATCCGCACCGGACATAACTTAAAGGTTGGATTGTTGCTACTCATTCGCTTACAATCTTAGCTTGATGTCGGCCTAAAAGAAACTCTTTACTACGATCCAACCTCTCAAACCATTTGCCGTTAGCAAATTATCTCCAAATTGCAATCTATAGCATGGAGTGGTTCGTAATCGAACAGGTTTAAATAATAGTCTGGATTGCATCTACTCATTCAGTAACTATCCTAGCGCTTTTTGTTGGTAAAGAGGAGTTACTTAACCCCGATCCAACTTCCCAAACGAGTTACGGTAGCCTAGTGTTCAGAATTACGATCTAAAGAACCGGAGTGGTGAAAAATCCACACCGATTCTAAAGTAAAGTTGGAATGTTGATACTCATTTGGTAAATATCCTAGTTGGTTGTCTGTCTAAAATAAGCTCTTAACCACGATCCAACAACTCGGACAAGTTACCGGTAGCCAAGTTTCTCAGAATTGCGATCAAAAGTATCGGAGTGGTTTGAAATCCGAACCTTTCTTAAATAAAGCCGAGAGTTTTCTTGCTCATTTGGAAACTATCCTAGCGTTTTTGTTGGGCTTGAGGAAACAGTTAACCACGATCCAGCCTCCCAAACGTGTTGACCGCAGTGAAGTTTTGGAGAATTTTAATATGAAGCACCGGAGTGGTGGGAAATCCGAGCCGGTCATAACTTAAAGGTTGAATAGTTGCTACTCATTCGTTTACAATCTTAGCTAGTTGTTGGTCAAAAAGAAACTATTTACAACGATCCAACCTCTCAAACGATTTACCGTTAGAAAAGTATCTCCAAATTGCAATCTAAAGCATGGAGTGGTTCGAAATCCGAACAGGTTTTAAATAAAATTGTTGATTGTATCTTCTCATTGAGTAACTATCCTAGCGCTTTTGTTGGTCAAGCGGAAACACTTAACCACGATCCAACTTCCCAAACGAGTTGCGGTAGCCTAGTTTCCAGAATTGCGATTTAAAACATCGGAGTGGTGTAAAATCCGTACCGATTCTAAAGTAAAGTCGAGACTGTTGATACTCATTTGGAAAATATCCAAGCTGGTTGTCTGTCTAAAATAAGCTCTTAACCACGATCCAACCACTCGGACAAGTTGCCGGTAGCCAAGATTCTTAGAATTGCGATCTAAAGTATCGGAGTGGTTCCAAATCCGAACCATTCATAAATAAAGCCGAGAGTTTTCTTGCTCATTTGTAACTATCCTAGCGCTTGTTGTTAGACTAGAGGAAACACTTAACCACGATCCAACCTCCCAATTGAGTTGACGGAAGTGAAGATTCTGGGAATTATAATATAAAGCACCGGAGTGGTGGGAATACCGAACCGGTCTTAATTTAAAGGTTGGATTGTTACTACTCATTCGGTAACGATCTTAGATTGTTGTCGGTCGAAAACAAGCTCTTTACCACGATCCAATCTCTCAAAAAAATTGCCGTTATCCAAGTTTCTCATAATTGCAATCTAAAGGATGGAGTGGATCGAAATCCGTACAGGTTTTAAATAAAATTCACGATTGTAGCTCATTTAGTAACTATCCTAACCCTTGTTGTTGGCCAAGAGAAAACACTTATCCACGATCCATCTTCCCAAACGAGTTGCGGTATCCTAGATTTCAGAATTGCGATTTAAAACATCGGAGTTGTGAAAAATCCGTAAAGTCGAGAGGAAACACTTAACCATGATCCAACTTCCCAAACGAGTTGCGGTAGCATAATTTTCAAATTGCGATCTAAAGCATCGGAATGGTAAAAATACGTACCGATTCTTAAGTAAAGTTGGGAGTGTTGATACTCATTTGGTAACTATCGTAAATTGTTG
The DNA here is from genome assembly GCA_014058105.1 of Kingdonia uniflora. Taxonomy (NCBI): domain Eukaryota; kingdom Viridiplantae; phylum Streptophyta; class Magnoliopsida; order Ranunculales; family Circaeasteraceae; genus Kingdonia; species Kingdonia uniflora. The sequence goes on along the minus strand of JACGCM010001101.1, from coordinate 25,833 downwards.
TCAGTCTAATGATGCTCTTAACCACGAGCCAACCTCTCGAACATGTTACCGGTAGCCAAGTTTCTCAGAATTGCGATCTAAAGTATCGGAGTGGTTCAAAATCCATATCATTCTTAAATAAAAGCCAAGAGTGTTCCAGCTCATTTGGTAACTATCCTAGCGCTTGTTGTTAAACTAGTGGAAACACTTAACCACGATCCAACCTCCCAAACGAGTTGACGGCAGTGAAGATTCTGGGAATTATAATATAAAGCATCGGAGTGGTGGGAAATCCAAACCGGTCTTAATTTAAAGGTTGGATTGTTGCTACTCATTCGGTAACGATCTTAGATTGTTGTCGGTCTAAAACAAGCTCTTTACCAAGATCCAATCTATCAAAAAATTTACCGTTATCCAAATTTCTCATAATTGCAATCTAATGGATGGAGTGGTTCGAAATCCGCACAGGTTTTAAATAAAATTCCAGATTGTAGCTCATTTGGTAACTATCCTAACACTTGTTGTTGGCCAAGAGGGAACACTTAACCACGATCCATCTTCCCTAACGAGTGGTGGGAAATCCGCGCCGGTCATTACTTAAAGGTTAGATTGTTGCTACTCATTCGTTTACAATCTTAGCTTGTTGTCGATCTAAAAGAAACTATTTACTACGATCCAACCTCTCAAATGATTTTCCGTGAGCAAAGTATCTCCAAATTGCAATCTAAAGCATGGAGTGGTTCGAAATCCGAACAGGTTTTAAATAAAGTCTGAATTGTATCTACTCATTGAGTAACTATCCTAGCGCTTTTTGTTGGTCGAGAGGAAACACTTAACCATGATCCAACTTCCCAAACGAGTTACGGTAGCCTAGTTTCCAGAATTGCGATTTAAAACATCGGAGTGGTGAAAATCCGTACCGATTCTAAAGTAAAGTCGAGAGTGTTGATACTCATTTGGAAAATATCCTAGTTGGTTGTCGGTCTAAAATAAGCTCTTAACCACGATCACACCACTCGAACAAGTAACCGTTAGCTAAGCTTCCCAGAATTGCGATCTAACGTATCGGTGTGGTTCGAAATCCGAACCTTTCATAATTAAAAGCCAAGAGTTTTCCTGCCCATTTGGTAACAATCCAAACGCTTGTTGTTAGGATAGAGGAAACAGTTAACCACAATCCAACCTCCCAAACGAGTTGATGGCAGTGAAGTTTCTGGGAATTATAATATAAAGCACCGGAGAGGTGGGAAATCCGCGCCGGTCATAACTTATGGTTGGATTGTTGCTACTCATTTGTTTACAATCTTAGCTTGTTGTCAGTCTAAAAGAAACTCTTTACTGTGATCCAACCACTCAAACGATTTATCGCTAGCAAAGTATCTCCAATTGCAATCTAAAGCATGGAGTGGATCGAAATCCGAACAGGTTTTAAAAAAAACTCTGAATTCTATCTACTCATTTAGTAACTATCCTAGCGCTTTTTGTTGGTACAGTGGAAACACTTAACCGCGATCCAACTTCCCAAACGAGTTGCGGCAGCTTAGTTTTCAGAAATGCAATTTAAAACATCGGAGTGGTGAAAAATCCGTATCGATTCTAAAGTAAAGTCGAGAGTGTTGATACTAATTTGGTAAATATCCTAGTGGGTTGTCTGTCAAAAATAAGCTCTTAACCACGATCCAACCACTCGGACAAGTTACCGGTAGCCAAGTTTCTTTGAATTGCGATCTAAAGTATCGGAGTGGTTCAAAAAACCGAACCTTTCTAAATAAAAGCCTTGAGTTTTCCTGCGCATTTGGTAACAATCCTAACGCTTGTTGTTAGGCTAGAGGAAATAGTTAACCACGATCAAACCTCCCAAACGAGTTGACGGTAGTGAAGATTCTGTGAATTATAATATAAAGCACCGGTGTGGGGGGAAATCCGAACCGGTCTTAATTTAAAGGTTGGATTATTGCTACTCATTGGTAACGATCTTAGCTTTTTGTCGGTCTTAACCAGCTCTTTAATGCGATCCAACCTCTCAAAAATTGCCGTTATAAAATTTATCATAATTGCAATCTAAAGGATGGAGTGGTTCGAAATCCGTACAGGTTTTATATAAAATTCAAGATTGTAGCTCATTGAGTAACTATCTTAACCACGAGCCAACCTCTCGAACATGTTTACCGGTAGCCAAGTTTCTCAGAATTGCGATCTAAATATCGGAGTGGTTCGAAATCCAAATCATTCTTAAATAAAAGCCAAGAGTGTTCCTGCTCATTTGGAAACTATCCAAGCGCTTGTTATTAGACTAGTGGAAACACTCAACCACGATCCAACTTCCCAAACGAGTTGACGGCAGTGAAGATTCAGGGAATTATAATATAAAGCACCGGTGTGGTGGGAAATCCAAACCGGTCTTAATTTAAAGGTTGGATTGTTGCTACTCATTCCGTAATGATCTTAGATTGTTTTCGATCTAAAACAAGCTCTTTACCACAATCCAACCTCTCATAAAATTTGCCGTTATCCAAGTTTCTCATAATTGCAATCTAAAGGATGGAGTGGTTCGAAATCTGTACAGGTTTTAAATGAAATACAAGATTGTAGCTCATTGAGTAACTATCCTAGCGCTCTTTATTGGTTGAGAGGAAACACTTAAGCACGATTCAACTTCCCAAACGAGTTGCGGTAGTCTAGTTTCCAGAAGTGCGATTAAAACATCGGAGTGGTGAAAAATCCGTACCGATTCTAAATTAAAGTCGAGAGTGTTGATACTCATTTGGTAAATACCCTAGCTGGTTGTCGGTCTAAAATAAGCTCTTAACCACGATCCAACCACTCGAACAAGTTACCGGTAGCCAAGTTTCTCAGAATTGCGATGTAAAGTATCGGAGTGGTTCGAAATCCGAACCTTTCTTAAATTAAAGCCGAGAGTTTTCCTGCCCATTTGGTAACAATCCTAACGCTTGTTGTTAGGCTAGAGGAAACAGTTAACCACGATCCAACCTCCCAAACGAGTAGATGGCAGTGAAGTTTCGGGGAATTATAATATAAAGCACCGGAGTGGTGGGAATCCGCGCCAGTCATAACTTAAAGGTTGGATTGTTGCTACTCATTCGATTATTCTTAGCATGGAGTGGATCGAAATCCGAACAAGTTTTAAATAAAAGTCTGAATTGTATCTACTCATTTAGTAACTATCCTAGCGCTTTTTGTTGGTCAAGAGGAAACACTTAACCACGATCTAACTTCCCAAACGAGTTGCGGTAGCCTAGTTTTCAGAATTGTGATTTAAAACATCGGAGTTGTGAAAAATCCGTTCCGATTCTAAAGTAAAGTCGAGAGTGTTGATACTCATTTGGTAAATATCCTAGTTGGTTGTCTGTCTAAAATAAGCTCTTAACCACGATCCAACCACTAGCAAGTTACCGGTAGCCAAGTTTCTCAGAATTGCGATCTAAAGTATCGGAGTGGTTCGAAATCCGAACCTTTCTTAAATAAAGCCGAGAGTTTTCTTGCTCATTTGGTAACTATCCTAACGCTTGTTCTTAGGCTAGAGGAAACAGTTAACCAGGATCCAACCACCCAAACGAGCTGAAGGCAGCTAAGTGTTTTGATTGCTGCTCCTCATTCGTTTACAATCTTAGCTAGTTGTCGGTCTAAAAGAAACATTTACTATGATCCAACCTCTCAAATGATTTACCGTTAACACAGTATCTCCAAATTGCAATCTAAAGCATGGAGTGGTTCGAAATCCGAACAGTTTTTAATAAAAGTCTTGATTGTATCTATTCATTGAGTAACTATCCTAGCGCTTTTGTTGGTCAAGCGGAAGCACTTAACCACGATCCAACTTCCCAAACGAGTCGCAGAAGCCTAGTTTCCAGAATTGCAATTTAAAACATCGGAGTGGTGAAAAATCCGTACAGATTCTAAAGTAAAGTCGAAAGTGTTGATACTCATTTGGTAAATATCCTAGCTGGTTGTCTGTCTAAAATAAGCTCTTATCCAGGATCCACCACTCGGACAAGTTTCCGGTAGCCAAGTATCTCTGAATTGCGATCTAAAGTATCGGAGTGGTTCGATATCCGAACCATTCTTAAATAAATCTGAGAGTTTTCTTGCTCATTTGGTAACTATCCTAGCGCTTGTTGTTAGACTAGATGAAACACATAACCACGATCCAGCCTCCCAAACGTTTGACGGCAGTGAAGTTTTCTTGGAATTATAATATAAAGCACCGGTGTGGTGGGAAATCCGCGCCGGTCATAACTTAAAGATCGGATTGTTGCTACTCATCGTCTTTACACCTTAGCTTGTTGTCGGTCTTAAAGAAACTATTTACTACGATCCAACCTCTCAAACGATTTTCCGTTAGCAAAGTATCTCCAAATTGCAATCTAAAGCATGGAGTGGTTCAAATCCGAACAGGTATTAAATAAAAGTCTGGATTGTATCTGCTCATTGAGTAACTATTCTAGCGCTTATTATTGGTCAAGAGGAAACACTTTACCACGATCCAATTTACCAAACGAGCTGCGGTAGCCCAGTTTTAAGAATTGCGATCTAAAGCATCGGAGTGGTGAAAAATCCGAACCGATTCTAAAGTAAAGTCGGGAATGTTGAAACTCATTTTTTAAATATCCAAGCTGATTCTCTGTCAAAAATAAGCTCGTAACAAGGATCCAACAACTCGAACAAGTTGCCGGTAACCAAGTTTCTCAGAATTGCGATCTAAAGTATCGGAGTGGTTCAAAATTCGAACCTTTCTTAATAAAAAAACCGAGAGTTTTCTGCTCATTTGGTAATTATCCTAGCGCTTGTTCTTAGACTAGAGGAAAAACTTAACCACGAACCAACCACCCAAGGAGTTGACGGCAGTGAAGATTCTGGGAATTATATAAAGCACCGGAGTGGTGGGAAATCAGAACCGGTCATAACTTAAGGTTGCATTGTTGCTAGTTATTCGTTTACATCTTAGCTTGTTGTTGGTCTAAAAAAGAAACTCTTTACTACGATCCAACCTATCAAACGATTTGTCGTTAGTAAAGTATCTCCATATTGCAATCTAAAGCATGGAGTGGATCGAAATCCGAACAGGTTTAAAATAAAAGTCTAAATTGTATCTACTCATTGAGTAACTATCCTAGCGCTTTTTGTTGGTCAAGAGGAAACACTTAACCTCGATCCAACTTCCCAAACGAGTTGCGGTAGCATAGTTTTCCGAATTGCGATCTAAAGCATCGGAATGGTAAAAATACGTACCGATTCTGAAGTAAAGTTGAGAGTGTTGATACTCATTTGGTAACTCTCCTAAATTGTTGTCAGTCTAATGACGCTCTTAACCACGAGCCAACCTCAAGAACATGTTACCGGTAGCCAAGTTTCACAGAATTGTGCTCTAAAGTATCGCACTGGTTCGAAATACGAACCATTCTTAAATAAAAGCCGAGAGTTTTCTTGCTCATTTGGAAACTATCCAAACGCTTGTTCATAGGCAAGAGGAAACAGTTAACAACGATCCAACCTCCCAAACGAGTTGACGGCAGTGAAGTTTCCGGGAATTATAATATAAAGCACCGGAGTGGCGGGAAATCCGCGCCGGTCATAACTTAAAGGTTGGATTGTTGCTACTCATTCATCTACAATCTTAGCTTGTTGTCGGTCTAAAAGACACTATTTACTACAATCCAACCTCCCAAACGATTTGCCGTTACCAAAGTATCTCCAAATTGCAATCTAAACCATGGGGTGGTTCGAAATCCGAACAAGTTTTAAATTAAAGTCAGGATTGTATCTGCACATTGAGTAACTATCCTAGTGCTTTTTATTTGTCATGAGGAAGCACTTATCCACTATCCAATTTGCCAAGCGAGTTGCGGTAGCAAAATTTTAGAATTGCAATCTAAAGCATCGGAGTGGAGAAAAATCCGTACCGATTCTAAAGTAAAGTCGGGAATGCTGAAACTCATTTTTTAAATATCCAAGCTGATTCTCTGTCTAAAATAATCTCGTAACCACGATCCAACCACTCGAACAACTTGCCGGTAACCAAGTTTCTCAGAATTGCGATCTAAAGTAACGGAGTGGTTCGAAATCCGAGCCTTTCATAAATAAAAACTTAGAGTGTTCCTGCTCATTTGGTAATTATCCTAGCGCTTGTTCTTAGACTAGAGGAAAAACTTAACCACGAACCAACCTCCCAAACAAGTTTACGGTAGTGAATATTCTGGGAATTATAATATAAAGCACCGGAGTGGTGGGAAATCAGAACCGGTCATAACTTAAAGGTTGCATTGTTGCTTGTTATTCGTTTTCAATCTTAGCTTGTTGTTGGTCTAAAAGAAACTCTTTACTACGATCCAACCTATCAAACGATTTGTCGTTAGCAAAGTATCGCCAAATTGCAATCAAAAGCATGGAGTGGATCGAAATCCGAACAGGTTTAAAATAAAAGTCTGAATTGCATCTACTCATTGAGTAACTATCCTAGCGCCTTTTGTTGGTCAAGAGGAAGCACTTAACCACGATCCAACTTCCCAAACGAGTTGCGGTAGCATAGTTTTCAGAATTGCGATCTAAAGCATCGGAATGGTAAAAATACGTACCGATTCTTAAGTAAAGTCGGGAGTGTTGATACTCATTTGGTAACTATCCTAAATTGTTGTCAGTCTAATGAAGCTCTTAACCACGAGCCAACCTCAAGAACATGTTACCGGTAGCAAAGTTTCACAGAATTGTGATCTAAAGTATCGGAGTGGTTCGAAATACGAACCTATCTTAAATAAAAGCTGAGAGTTTTCTTGCTCATTTCGTAACTATCCAAACGCTTGTTCTTAGGCTAGAGGAAACAGTTAACCACGATCCAACCTCCCAAACGTGTTGACCGCAGTGAAGTTTTTGAGAATTTTAATATGAAGCACCGGAGTGGTGGGAAATCCGACCCGGTCATAACTTAAAGGTAGGATTGTTGCTACAAATTCATTTACAATCTTAGCTTGTTGTCGGTCTAAAAGAAACTCTTTACTGCGATCCAACCTATTAAACGATTTGTCGTTAGCAAAGTATCTCCAAATTGCAATCTAAAGCATGGAGTGGATCGAAATCCGAACAGGATTTAAATAAAATTCTGAATTGTATCAACTCATTGAGTAAGATACTAGCTCGTTTTGTTGGTCAAGCGGAAACACTTAGCCACGATCCAACTTCCCAAACGAGTTGCGGTAGCCTAGTTTTCTGAATTGCGATTTAAAACATCGGAGTGGTGGGAAATCCGCGCCGGTCATAACTTAAAGCTTGGATTGCTGCTACTCATTCGTTTACAATCTTAGCATGTTGTCAGTCTAAAGGAAACTATTTACAGCGATCCAGCATCTCAAACGATTTGTCGCTAGCAAAGTATCTCCAAATTGCATTCTAAACCATGGAATGGCTCGAAATCCGAACAGGTTTTAAATAAAAGTCTGGATTGTATCTACTCATTGAGTGACTATCCTAGCGCATTTTGTTGGTCAAGAGGAAACACTTAACCACGATCCAACTTCCCAAACGAGTTGTGGTAGCCTAGTTTTCAGAATTGCGATTTAAAACATCGGAGTGGTGAAAAATCCGTACCGATTCTAAAGTAAAGTTGGGAGTGTTGATACTAATTTTGATAATATCCTAGCTGGTTGTCGGTCTAAAATAAGATCTTAACCGCGATCCAACTTCTCCAACAAGTAACCGGTAGCCAAGTTTCTCAGAATTGCGATCTAAAGTATCAGAGTGGTTCAAAATCCGAACCGTTCTTAAATAAAAGCCGAGAGTGTTCTTGCTCATTTGGTAACTATCCTAATGCTTGTTGGTAGGCTAGAGGAAACAGTTAACCAAGATCCAACCTCCCAAACGAGTTGACGGCAATGAAGTTTCTGGGAATTATAATATAAAGCATTGGAGTGGTGGGAAATCCGCGCCGTTCATAACTTAAAGCATGGATTGTTGCTACTCATTCGTTTACAATCTTAGCTTGATGTCGGTCTAAAAGAAACTGTTTACTGCGATCCAACCTATCAAACGATTTGTCGTTAGCAAAGTATCTCCAAATTGCTTTCTAAAGCATGGAGTGGATCGAAATCCGAACAGGTTTTAAATAAAAGTCAGAATTGTATCAACTCAATGAGTAACTATCCTAGCACTTTTTGTTGGTCAAGCAGAAACACTTAACCACGATCCAACTTCCCAAACGAGTTGCGGTAGCCTATTTTTCAACACATCGGAGTGGTGAAAAATCCGTACCGATTCTAAACTAAAGTCGAGAGTGTTGATACTCATTTGGTAAATATCCTAGCTGGTTGCCTGTCTAAAATAAGCTCTTATCAACGATCCAACCACTCGGACAAGTTACCGGTAGCCAAGTTTCTCAGAATTGCGATCTAAAGTATCGGAGTGGTTCGAAATCCGAACCTTTCTAAAATAAAAGCCGAGAGTTTTCTTGCTCATTTTGTAAGTATCCTAACGCTTGTTCTTAGGCTAGAGGAAACAGTTAACCACGATCCAACCTCCCAAACGAGTTGACGGCAGTGAAGTTTCTGGGAATTATAATATAAAGCACCGGAGTGGTGGGAAATCCGCGCCGGTCATAACTTAAAGCTTGGATTGCTGCTACTCATTCGTTTACAATCTTAGCATGATGTCAGTCTAAAGGAAACTATTTACAACGATCCAGCATCTCAAACGATTTGCCGTTAGCAAAGTATCTCCAAATTGCATTCTAAACCATGGAGTGGTTCGAAATCCGAACAGGTTTTAAATAAATGTCTGGATTGTATCTACTCATTGAGTAACTATCCTAGCGCTTTTTGTTGGTCAAGAGTAAACACTTAACCATGATCCAACTTCCCAAACGAGTTGTGGTAGCCTAGTTTTCAGAATTGCGATTTAAATCATCGGAGTGGTGAAAAATCCGTACCGATTCTAAAGTATAGTTGGGAGTGCTGATACTAATTTTGTTAATATCCCAGTAGGTTGTCGGTCTAAAATAAGATCTTAACCGCGATCCAACTTCTCCAACAAGTTACCGGTAGCCTAGTTTCTCAGAATTGCGATCTAAAGTATCGGAGTGGTTTGAAATCCGAACCTTTCTTTAATAAAAGCCGAGAGTTTTCCTGCACATATGGTAACTATCCTAATGCATGTTGGTAGGCTAGAGGAAACAGTTAACCAAGATCCAACATCCCAAACGAGTTGACGGCAATGAAGTTTCTGGGAATTATAATATAAAGCATTGGAGTGGTGGGAAATCCGCGCTGGTCATAACTTAAGGCATGGATTGTTGCTACTCATTCGTTTACAATCTTAGCTTGTTGTCGTTCTAAAAGAAACTGTTTACTGCGATCCAACCTATCAAACGATTTGTCGTTAGCAAAGTACCTCCAAATTGCATTCTAAAGCATGGAGCGGATCGAAATCCGAACAGGTTTTAAATAAAAGTCAGAATTGTATCAACTCAATGAGTAACTATCCTAGCACTTTTTGTTGGTCAAGCAGAAACACTTAACCACGACTCAACTTCCCAAACGAGTTGCGGTTGCCTATTTTTCAACACATCGGATTGGTGAAAAATCCGTACCGATTCTAAACTAAAGTCGAGAGTGTTGATACTCATTTGGTAAATATCCTAGCTGGTTGCCTGTCTAAAATAAGCTCTTATCAACGATCCAACCACTCTGACAAGTTACCGGTAGCCAAGTTTCTCAGAATTGCGATCTAAAGTATCGGAGTGGTTCGAAATCCGAACCTTTCTAAAATAAAAGCCGAGAGTTTTCTTGCTCATTTTGTAAGTATCCTAACGCTTGTTCTTAGGCTAGAGGAAACAGTTAACCACGATCCAACCTCCCAAACGAGTTGACGGCAGTGAAGTTTCTGGGAATTATAATATAAAGCACCGGAGTGGTGGGAAATCCGCGCCGGTCATAACTTAAAGCTTGGATTGCTGCTACTCATTCGTTTACAATCTTAGCATGTTGTCAGTCTAAAGGAAACTATTTACAACGATCCAGCATCTCAAACGATTTGCCGTTAGCAAAGTATCTCCAAATTGCATTCTAAACCATGGAGTGGTTCGAAATCCGAACAGGTTTTAAATAAAAGTCTGGATTGTATCTACTCATTGAGTGACTATCCTAGCGCTTTTTGTTGGTCAAGAGGAAACACTTAACCACGATCCAACTTCCCAAACGAGTTGTGGTAGCCTAGTTTTCAGAATTGCGATTTAAAACATCGGAGTGGTGAAAAATCCGTACCGATTCTAAAGTAAAGTTGGGAGTGCTGATACTAATTTTGTTAATATCCCAGCTGGTTGTCGGTCTAAAATAAGATCTTAACCGCGATCCAACTTCTCCAACAAGTTACCGGTAGCCAAGTTTCTCAGAATTGCGATCTAAAGTATCGGAGTGGTTTGAAATCCGAACCATTCTTTAATAAAAGCCGAGAGTTTTCCTGCACATTTGGTAACTATCCTAATGCTTGTTGGTAGGCTAGAGGAAACAGTTAACCAAGATCCAACCTCCCAAACGAGTTGACGGCAATGAAGTTTCTGGGAATTATAATATAAAGCATTGGAGTGGTGGGAAATCCGCGCCGGTCATAACTTAAAGCATGGATTGTTGCTACTCATTCGTTTACAATCTTAGCTTGTTGTCGGTCTAAAAGAAACTGTTTACTGCGATCCAACCTATCAAACGATTTGTCGTTAGCAAAGTATCTCCAAATTGCATTCTAAAGCATGGAGTGGATCGAAATCCGAACAGGTTTTAAATAAAAGTCAGAATTGTATCAACTCAAAGAGTAACTATCCTAGCACTTTTTGTTGGTCAAGCAGAAACACTTAACCACGATCCATCTTCCCAAACGAGTTGCGGTTGCCTATTTTTCAACACATCGGAGTGGTGAAAAATCCGTATCGATTCTAAAGTAAAGTGGAGATTGTTGATACTCATTTGGTAAATATCCTAGCTGGTTGCCTGTCTAAAATAAGCTCTTATCAACGATCCAACCACTCGGACATGTTACCGGTAGCCAAGTTTCTCAGAATTGCGATCTAAAGTATCGGAGTGGTTCGAAATCCGAACCTTTCTAAAATAAAAGCCGAGAGTTTTCTTGCTCATTTTGTAAGTATCCTAACGCTTGTTCTTAGGCTAGAGGAAACAGTTAACCACGATCCAACCTCCCAAACGAGTTGACGGCAGTGAAGTTTCTGGGAATTATAATATAAAGCACCGGAGTGGTGGGAAATCCGCGCCGGTCATAACTTAAAGCTTGGATTGCTGCTACTCATTCGTTTACAATCTTAGCATGTTGTCAGTCTAAAGGAAACTATTTACAACGATCCAGCATCTCAAACGATTTGCCGTTAGCAAAGTATCTCCAAATTGCATTCTAAACCATGGAGTGGTTCGAAATCCGAACAGGTTTTAAATAAATGTCTGGATTGTATCTACTCATTGAGTAACTATCCTAGCGCTTTTTGTTGGTCAAGAGGAAACACTTAACCACGATCCAACTTCCCAAACGAGTTGTGGTAGCCTAGTTTTTAGAATTTCGATTTAAATCATCGGAGTGGTGAAAAATCCGTACCGATTCTAAAGTAAAGTTGGGAGTGCTGATACTAATTTTGTAAATATCCCAGCAGGTTGTCGGTCTAAAATAAGATCTTAACCGCGATCCAACTTCACCAACAAGTTACCGGTAGCCAAGTTTCTCAGAATTGCGATCAAAAGTATCGGAGTGGTTTGAAATCCGAACCATTCTTTAATAAAAGCCGAGAGTTTTCCTGCACATTTGGTAACTATCCTAATGCTTGTTGGTAGGCTAGAGGAAACAGTTAACCAAGATCCAACCTCCCAAACGAGTTGACGGCAATGAAGTTTCTGGGAATTATAATATAAAGCATTGGAGTGGTGGGAAATCCGCGCCGGTCATAACTTAAAGCATGGATTGTTGCTACTCATTCGTTTACAATCTTAGCTTGTTGTCGGTCTAAAAGAAACTGTTTACTGCGATCCAACCTATCAAACGATTTGTCGTTAGCAAAGTATCTCCAAATTGCATTCTAAAGCATGGAATGGATCGAAATCCGAACAGGTTTTAAATAAAAGTCAGAATTGTATCAACTCAATGAGTAACTATCCTCGCATTTTTGTTGGTCAAGTAGAAACACTTAACCACGATCCAACTTCCCAAACGAGTTGCGGTTGCCTATTTTTCAACACATCGGAGTGGTGAAAAATCCGGACCGATTCTAAAGTAAAGTGGAGAGTGTTGATACTCATTTAGTAAATATCCTAGCTGGTTGCCTGTCTAAAATAAGCTCTTATCAACGATCCAACCACTCGGACAAGTTACCGGTAGCCAAGTTTCACAGAATTGCGATCTAAAGTATCGTAGTGGTTCGAAATTCGAACCTTTCTAAAATAAAAGCCGAGAGTTTTCTTGCTCATTTTGTAAGTATCCTAACGCTTGTTCTTAGGCTAGAGGAAACAGTTAACCACGATCCAACCTCCCAAACGTGTTGACGGCAGTGAAGTTTCTGGGAATTATAATATAAAGCACCGGAGTGGTGGGAAATCCGCGCCGGTCATAACTTAAAGCTTGGATTGCTGCTACTCATTCGTTTACAATCTTAGCATGTTGTCAGTCTAAAGGAAACTATTTACAAAGATCCAGCATCTCAAACGATTTGCCGTTAGCAAAGTATCTCCAAACTGCATTCTAAACCATGGAGTGGTTCGAAATCCGAACAGGTTTTAAATAAAAGTTTGGATTGTATCTACTCATTTAGTGACTATCCTAGCGCTTTTTGTTGGTCAAGGGGAAACACTTAACCACGATCCAACTTCCCAAACGAGTTGTGGTAGCCTAATTTTCAGAATTGCGATTTAAAACATCGGAGTGGTGAAAAATCCGTACCGAATCTAAAGTAAAGTCAGGAGTGTTGATACTCATTTTGTTAATTTCCTAGCTGGTTGTGGGTCAAAAATAAGATATTAGCCGCGATCCAACTTCTCCAGCAAGTTACCGGTAGCCAAGTTTCTCAGAATTGCGATCTAAAATATCGGAGTGGTTCGAAATCTGAACCTTTCTTAACTAAAAGCCGAGATTTTTTCTGCACATTTGGTAACTATCCTAATGCTTGTTGTTAGGCTAGAGGAAACAGTTAACCATGATCCAACCTCCCAAACGAGTTGACGACAATGAAGTTTCTGGGAATTATAATACAAAGAACCGGAGTGGTGGGAAATCCGCGTCGGTCATAACTTAAAGGTTGGATTGTTGCTACTCATTCGTATACAATCTTAGCTTGTTGTCGGTCTAAAAGAAACTCTTTACTGCGATCTAACTTATCAAACGATTTGTCGATAGCAAATTATCTCCAAATTGCAATATAAAGCATGGAGTGGATCGAAATCCGAACAGGTTTAAAATAAAAGTCTGAAATGTATATACTCATTGAGTAACTATCCTAGCGCTTTTTGTTGGTCAAGCGGTAACACTTATCCACGATCCAACTTCCCAAACGAGTTGCGGTAGCCAAGTTTTCAGAATTGCGATTTAAAACATCGGAGTGGTGAAAAATCCGTACCGATTCTAAAGAAAAGTCGAGGGTGTTAATACTCATTTGGTAAATATCCTAGCTGGTTGTCTGTCTAATATAAGATCTTAACTACAATCCAACCACTCGAACAAGTTACCGGTAGCCAAGTTTCACAGAATTGCGATCGAAAGTAACGGAGTGGTTCGAAATACGTACCTTTCTTAAATAAAAGCCGTGAGTTTTCTTGCTCATTTGGGAACTATCCTAATGCTTGTTCTTAGGCTAGAGGAAGCAGTTAACCACGATCCAACCTCCCAAACGAGTTGACGGCAATGAAGTTTCCGTGAATTATAATATAAAGCACGGGAGTGGTGGGAAATCCGCGCTGGCCATAACTTAAAGGTTTGATTGTTGCTACTCATTCGTTTACAATCTTAGCTTGCTGAAGGGTCTAAAAGATACTATTTACGATCCAACCTCTCAAACGATTTGCCGTTAGCAAAGTATCTCCAAATTGCATTCTAAAGCATGGAGTGGTTCGAAATCTGAGCAGGTTTTAAATAAAAGTCTGGATTGTATCTACTCATTGAGTAACTATCCTAGCGCTTTTTATTGGTCAATTGGAAACACTTATCCCCGATCCAACTTCCAAAACGAGTTGCGGTAGCAAAGTTTTCCGAATTGCGATTTAAAACATCGGAGTGGTGAAAAATCCGTACCGATTCTAAAGTAAAGTTGGGAGTGTTGATACTCATTTTGATAATATCCTAGAATTGGTTGTCGGTCTAAAATTAAATCATAACCGCGATCCAACTTCTCCAACAAGTTACGGTTGCCAAGTTTCTCAGAATTGCGATCTAAAGTATCGGTGTGGTTCGAAATCCTAATGCTTGTTGGCAGGCTAGGGGAAACAGTTAACCAAGATCCAACCTCCCAATGAGTTTGACGGCAATGAAGTTTCTGGGAATTATAATATAAAGCATCGGAGTGGTGGGAAATCCGCACCGGTCATAACTTAAAGGTTGGATTGTTGCTACTCATTCGTTTACAATCTTAGCTTGTTGTCGGTCTAATAGAAACTCTTTTCAGCGATCCAATCTATCAAACGATTTGTCGTTAGCAAAGTATCTCAAATTGAAATCTAAAGCATGGAGTGGATCGAAATCCGAACAGGTTTTAAATAAAAGTCTTAATTGTATCAACTCAATGAGTAACTATTCTAGTGCTTTTTGTTGGTCAAGCGGAAACACTTAACCACGATCCAACTTCCCAAACGAGTTGCGGTAGCCTAGTTTTCCGAATTGCGGTTTAAAACATCGGAGTGGTGAAAAATCCATACCGTTTCTAAAGTAAAGTCGAGAGTGTTAGTACTCATTTGGTAAATATCCTAGCTGGTTGTCTGTCTAAAATAAGATCTTAACCACAATCCAACCACTCGAACAAGTTTCCGGCAGCCAAGTTTCACAGAATTGCGATCTAAAGTATCGGAGTAGTTCAAAATACGAACCTTTCTTAAATAAAAGCCTAGAGTTTTCTTGCTCATTTGGTAACTATCCTAACGCTTGTTCATAGGCTAGAGGAAACAGTTAACCACGATCCAACCTCCCAAACGAGTCAGGCAATGAAGTTTCCGAGAATTATAATATAAAGCACTGGAGTGGTGGGAAATCCGCGCCGTTCATAACTTAAAGGTTGGACTGCTGCAACTCATTCGTCTACAATCATAGCTTGTTGTCGGCCTAAACGAAACTATTTACTACGATCCAACCTCTCAAACGATTTGCCGTTAGCAAAGTATCTCAATATTGCATTCTAAAGCATGGAGTGGTTCGAAATCCGAACAGGTTTTAAATAAAAGTCTGGATTGTATCTACTCATTGAGTAACTATCGTAGTATTTTTTATTGGTCAAGAGGAAACACTTAACCACAATCCAATTTCCCTAACGAGTTGCGGTAGCCCAGTTTTTAGAATTGCAATCTAAAGCATCGGAGTGGTGAAAAATCCGTACCGATTCGTAAGGAAAGTCGGGAGTGTTGATAATCATTTTGTAAATATCCTAGCTGATTGTCTGTCTAAAATAATCTCTTAACCACGATCCAACCACTCTAGCATGTTATCGGTAGCCAAGTTTCTCATAATTGCGATCTAATGTTTCGGAGTGGTTTTAAATCCGAACCTTTCTTAAATAAAAGCCGAGAGTGTTCCTGCTTATTTGGTAACTATCCTAGCACTTGTTGTTAGACGAGAGGAAACACTTAACCACGAACCAACCTCCCAAACGAGTTGACGGCAGTGAAGATTCTGGGAATGATAATATAAAGCACCGGAGTGGTGGGAAATCAGAATCGGTCATAACTTAAAGGTTGCATTGTTGCTACTCATTCGTTTACAATCTTAGCTTCTTGTTGGTCTAAAAGAAACTTTTTACTTCGATCCAACCTATCAAACGATTTGTCGTAGCAAAGTATCTCCAAATTGCAATCTAAAACATGGAGTGGATCGAAATCCAAACACGTTTTAAATAAAAGTCTGAATTGTATCTACTCATTGAGTAACTATCCAAGCGCTTTTTGTTGGTCAAGAGGAAACACTTAACCACGATCCAACTTACCAAACGAGTTGCGGTAGCCTAGTTTTCCGAATTGCGATTTAAAACATCGAGTGGTGGAAAATCCGTGCCGATTCTAAAGTAAAGTCGAGAGTGTTGATAATCATTTTGTAAATATCCTAGCTGGTTGTCTGTCTAAAATAAGCTCTTAACCACGATCCAACAACTCGAACAAGTTACCGGTAGCCAAGTTTCTCAGAATTGCGATCAAAAGTATCGGAGTGGTTCGAAATCCGAACCTTACTTAAATATAAGCCGAGAGTTTTCCTGCCCATTTGGTAACAATCCAAACGCTTGTTGTTAGGCTAGAGGAAACAATTACCCACGATCCAACCACCCAAACGAGTTGACGGCAGTGAAGTTTGAGGGAATTATAATATAAAGCACCGGAGTGGTGGGTAATCCGCGCAGATCATAACTTAAAGGTTGGATTGGTGCTACTCATTCGATTACAATCTTAGCTTGTTGTCAGACTAAAAGAAACTCTTTACTGCGATCCAACCTATGAAACGATTTATCGTTAGCAAAGTATCTCCAAATTGCAATCTAAATCATGGAGTGGATCGAAATCCGAGCAAGTTTTAAATAAAAGTCTGAATTGTATCTACTCATTTAGTAACTATCCTTGCGCTTTTTGTTGGTCAAGAGGAAACACTTAACCATGATCCAACTTCCCAAACGAGTGGCGGTAGCCTAGTTTTAAGAATTGCGATTTAAAACAACGGGGTGGTGAAAAATCCGTACCGATTCTAAAGTAATGTCGAGAGTGCTGATACTCATTTGCTAAATATCCTAGCTGGTTGTCTGTCTAAAATAAGCTCTTAACCGCGATCCAACCACTCGAACAAGTTATCGGTAGCCAAGTTTCTCAGAATTGCGATCAAAAGTATCGGAGTGGTTCGAAATCGGAACCTTACTTAAATAAAAGCCGAGAGTTTTCCTGCCCATTTGGTAACAATCCTAACGCTTGTTGTTAGGCTAGAGGAAACAGTTAACCACGATCCAGCCACCCAAACGAGTTGACGGCAGTGAAGTTTCTGGGAAATATTATATATAGCGCCGGAGTGGTGGGAAATCCGCGCCGGTCATAACTTAAAGGTTGGATTGCTGCTACTCATTCGTTTACGATCTTAGCTTGTTGTCGGTCTAAAAGAAACATTTGACTGCGATCCGACCTCTCAAACGATTTGCCGTTAGCAAAGTATCTCCAAATTGCATTCAAAAGCATGGAGTGGATCAAAATCTGAACAGGTTTTAAATTAAAGTCTGGACTGAATCTACTCATTGAGTAACTATCCTAGCGCTTTTGGTTGGTCAAGACGAAACACTTAACCACGATCCAACTTCCCGAACGAGTTGCGGTAGCCTAGTTTTCAGAATTGCGATTTAAAACTTCGGAGTGGTGAAAAATCCGTACCGATTCTAAAGTAAAGTCGGGAGTGTTGATACTCATTTGGTTAATATCCTAGCAGGTTGTCGGTCTAAAATAAGATCTTAACCGCGATCCAACCACTCGAACAAGTTACCGGTAGCAAAGTTTCTCAGAATTGCGATCTAAAGTAACGGAGTGGTTCAAAATACGAACCTTTCTTAAATAAAAGCCGAGAGTTTTCTTGCTCATTTGGTAACTATCCGAACGTTTGTTCATAGGCTAGAGGAAACTGTTAACCACAATCCAACCTCCCAAACGATTTGACGGCAATGAAGTTTATGGGAATTATAATATAAAGCACCGGAGTGGTGGGAAATCCGCGCCGGTCAAAAATTAAAAGTTGGATTGTTGCTACTCATTCATTTACAATCTTTGCTTGTTGTCGGTCTAAAAGGACCACTTTGCTGCGATCCAACCTATCAAACGATTTGTTGTTATCAAAGTATTTCACAATTGCAATCTAAATCATGGAGTGGATCGAAATCCGAACAGGTTTTGAATAAAAGTCTGAATTGTATCAACTCAATGAGTTACTATCCCAGCGCTTTTTGCTGGTCAAGCAGAAACACTTAACCACTATCCAACTTCCCAAACGAGTTGCGGTAGCCTCGTTTTCAGAAATGCGATCTAAAACATCGGAGTGGTGAAAAATCCGTACCGATTCTAATGTAAAGTCAAGAGTGTTGATACTCATTTGGTTAATATCCTAGCTGGTTGTCTGTCTAAAATAAGATCTTAACACCAATCCAACAACTCGAACAAGTTACCGGTAGCCAAGTTTCACAGAATTGCGATATAAAGTATCGGAGTGGTTCGAAATACAAACCTTTCTTAAATAAAAGCCAAGAGTTTTCTTGCTCATTTGGTAACTATCCTAACGCTTGTTCATAGGCTAGAGGAAACAGTTAACCACGATCCAACCTCCCAAACGATTTGACGGCAATGAAGTTTCTGGGAATTATAATATAAAGCACCGGAGTGGTGAAAAATCCGCGCCGTTCAAAAATTAAAAGTTGGATTGTTGCTACTCATTCATTTACAATCTTAGCTTGTTGTCGGTCTAAAAGAACCTCTTTACTGCGATCAAACCTATCAAACGATTTGTTGTTGGCAAAGTATCTCAAAATTGCAATCTAAATCGTGGAGTGGATCGAAATCCGAACAGGTTTTAAATAAAAGTCTGAATTGTATCAACTCAATGAGTAACTATCCTAGCGCTTTTTGCTGGTCAAGCAGAAACACTTACCACTATCCAACTTCCCAAACGAGTTGCGGTAGCCTAGTTTTCAGAATTGCGATTTAAAACATCGGAATTGTGAAAAATCCGTACCGATTCTAAAGTGAAGTCGGGAGTGTTGATACTCATTTGGTAAATATCCTAGCTTGTTGTCGGTCTAAAATTAGCTTTTAACCGCGAGCCAACCTCTCGAACAAGTTACCGGTAGCCAAGTTTCTCAGAATTGCGATCTAAAGTATCGGAGTGGTTCGAAATCCAAATCTTTCTTAAATAAAAGCCGAGAGTGTTCCTGCTTACTTGGTAACTATCCTAGCGCTTGTTGTTAGATTAGAGGAAACACTTAACCACGATCCAACCTCCCAAACGAGTTGACGGCAGTGAAGATTCTGTGAATTATAATATAAAGCACCGGAGTGGTGGGAAATCCGCGCCGTTCATAACTTAAAGGCTGAATTGTTGCAACTCATTCATATACTATCTTAGCTTGTTGTCGGTCTAAAAGAAACTATTTACTTCGATCCAACCTCTCAAACGATTTGCCGTTAGCAAAGTATCTCCAAATTGCAATCTAAAACATGGAGTGGTTCGAAATCCGAACATGTTTCAAATAAAAGTCTTGATTGTATCTGCTCATTGAGTAACTATCCTAGTGCTTTTTATTGGTCAAGAGGAAACACTTAACCACGATCCAACTTCTCAAACGAGTTGCGGTAGCCGAGTTTTCAGAATTGCGATCTAAAACATCGGAGTGGTGAAAAATCCGTAACGATTCTAAAGTAAAGTCAAGAGTGTTGATACTCATTTGGTAAATATCATAGTTGGTTGTCTGTCTAAAATAAGATCTTAACCCCAATCCCACAACTCGAACAAGTTACCGGTAGCCAAGTTTCACAGAATTACGATCTAAAGTATCGGAGTGGTTCGAAATACGAACCTTTCTTAAATAAAAGCCGAGAGTTTTCTTGCTCATTTGGTAACTATCCTAACGATTGTTCTTAGGCTAGAGGAAACAGTTAACCACGATCCCACCTCCCAAACGAGTTGACGGCAATGAAGTTTCCGAGAATTATAATAAAAAGAACCAGAGGGGTGGGTATCCGCGCCGTTCAGAACTTAAATGCTGGATTGTTGCTACTCATTCGTCAACAATCTTAGCTTGTTGTCGGTTTAAAAGAAACTATTTACTACGATCCAGCCACTCAAACAATTTGCCGTTAGCAAAGTATCTCCAAAAGTCTGGATTATATCATCTCATTGAGTAACTATCCTAGTGCTTTTTATTGGTCAAGAGGAAACGCTTAACCACGATCCAATTTACCAAACGAGGTTCGGTAGCCCAGTTTTCAGAATTTCAATCTAAAGCATCGGAGTGGTGAATAATCCGTACCGATTCTAAAGTAAAGTCGGGAGTGTTGATATTCATTTTGTAAATATCCTAGCTGATTGTCTTCCTAAAATAAGCTCTTAACCACGATCCAACCACTCGAACAAGTTTCCTGGAGCCAAGTTTCTCAGAATTGCGATCTAAAGTATCGGAGTGGTTCGGAATCCGAAACTTTCTTAAATAAAAGCCGAGAGTGTTCCTGCTCATTTGGTTACTATCCTAGCGCTTGTTGTTAGACTAGAGGAAACACTTAACCACAAACAAACCTCCCAAACAAGTTGACGGCAGTGAAGATTCTGGGAATTATAATATAAAGCACAGGAGTGGTGGGAAATCCGAACCGGTCATAACTTAAAGGTTGCATTGTTGCTACTCATTCGTTTACAATCTTAGCTTGCTGTTGGTCTAAAAGAAACTCTTTACTACGATCCAACCTATCAAACGATTTGTCGTTTGCAAAGTATCTCCAAATGGTAATCTAAAGCATGGAGTGGATCGAAATCCGAACAGGTTTTAAATAAAAGTCTGAATTGTATCTACTCATTGAGTAACTATCCTAGCGCTATTTGTTGGTCAAGAGGATACACTTAACCACGATCCAACTTCCCAAACGAGTTGCGGTAGCCTAGTTTTCAGAATTGCGATTTAAAACATCGGAGTGGTGAAAAATCCGTGCCGATTCTAAAGTAAAGTCGGGAGTGTTGATACTCATTTGGTAAATATCCTAGCTGGTTGTTTGTCTATAATGAGTTCTTATCCTCGATCCAACCACTCGAACAAGTTATCGGTAGCCAAGTTTCATTGAATTGCGATCTAAAGTATCGGAGTGGTTCGAAATACGAACCTTTCTTAAATAAAAGCTGAGAGTTTTCTTGCTCATTTGGTAACTATCCTAACACTTGTTTTTAGGCTAGAGGAAACAGTTAACCACGATCCAACCTCCCAAACGAGTTGACGACAGTATAGTTTCTGGGAATTATAATATAAAGCACCGGAGTGGTGGGAAATCCGCGCCGGTCATAACTTAAAGGCTGGATTGTTGCTACTCATTCGTTTGCAATTTTAGCTTGTTCTCGGTCTTAAAGATACTATTTACTGCGATCCAACCTCTCAAACGATTTGCCGTTAGCAAAGTATCTCCAAATTGCAATCTGAAGCTTGGAGTGGTTCGAAATCTGAACAGGTTTTAAATAAAATTCTGGATTGTATCTGCTCAATGAGTAACCATTCTAGCGCTTTTTATTGGTCAAGAAGAAACACTTAACCACGATCAAACTTCCCAAACGAGTTGCGGAAGCCTAGTTTTCAGAATTGCGATTTAAAACATTGGAATTGTGAAAAATCCGTGCCGATTCAAAAGTAAAGTCGGGAGTGTTGATACTCATTTGGTTAATATCCTAGCTTGTTGTCTGTCTAAAATTAGCTTTTAACCGCGAGCCAACCTCACGAACAAGTTACCGGTAGACAAGTTTCTCAGAATTGCGATCAAAAATATCAGAGTGGTTCGAAATCCAAATCATTCTTAAATAAAAGCCGAGAGTGCTCCTGCTCATTTGGTAACTATCCTAGCGCTTGATGTTAGACTAGAGGAAACACTTAACCACGATCCAACCTCCCAAACGAGTTGAGGGCAATGAAGATTCAGGGAATTATAATATAAAGCACCGGAGTGGTGGGAAATCCGAACCGGCCTTAATAAAAAGGTTGGATTGTTGCTACTCATTCGGTAACGATCTTAGATTGTTGTCGGTCTAAAACAAGCTCTTTACCACGATCCAACCTCTCAAAAAAAATTCCGTTATCCAAGTTTCTCATAATTGAAATCTAAAGGATGGAGTGGTTGGAAATCCGTACAGGTTTTAAATAAAATTCAAGATTGTAGCTCTTTGAGTAACTATCCTAACACTTGTTCTTGGTCAAGAGGAAACACCTAACCACGATCAAACTTCCCAAACGAGTTGCGGTAGCCTAGTTTTCAGAATTGCGATTTAAAACATCGGAATTGTGAAAAATCCGTACCGATTCTAAAGTAAAGTCGGGAGTGTTGATACTCATTTGGTAAATATCCTAGCTTGTTGTCGGTCTAAAATTAGCTTTTAACCGCGAGCCAACCTCTCGAACAAGTTACCGGTAGCCAAGTTTCTCAGAATTGCGATCTAAAGTATCGGAGTGGTTCGAAATCCAAATCTTTCTTAAATAAAAGCCGAGAGTGTTCCTGCTCACTTGGTAACTATCCTAGCGTTTGCTGTTAGACTCGAGGAAACACTTAACCACAATCCAACCTCCCAAACGAGTTGACGGCAGTGAAGATTCTGTGAATTATAATATAAAGCACCGGAGTGGGGGGATATCTGAACCGGTCTTAATTTAAAGGTTGGATTGTTGTTACTCATTCGGTAGCGATCTTAGCTTTTTGTCGGTTTTAAACAAGCTCATTATTGCGATCCAACCTCTCAAAAAAATTGCCGTTATAAAAATTTCTCATAATTGCAATCTAAAGGATGGTGTGGTTCGAAATCCGTACAGGTTTTAAATTAAATTAAAGATTGTAGCTCATTGAGTAACCATCCTAGCACTTGTTGTTGGTCAAGAGGAAACACTTGACCACGATCCAACTTCCCAAACGACTTCCGGTAGCATAGTTTTCTAAATTGCGATCTAAAGCATCAGAATGGTAAAAATTCGTACCGATTCATAAGTAAAGTCGGAATTGCTGATACTCATTTGGTAACTATCCTAAATTGTTGCCAGTCAAATGAAGCTCTTAACCTCGAGCCAACCTTTCGAACTTGTTACCGGTAGCCAAGTTTCTCAGAATTGCGATCTAAAGTATCAGAGTGGTTCGAAATCCAAATCATTCTTAAATAAAAGCCGAGAGTGCTCCTGCTCATTTGGTAACTATCCTAGCGCCTGTTGTTAGACTAGAGGAAACACTTAACCACGATCCAACCACCCAAACGAGTTGACGGCAATGAAGATTCTGGGAATTATAATATAAAGCACCGGATTTGTGGGAAATCCGAACCGGTCTTAATTAAAAGGTTGAATTGTTGCTACTCATTCGGTAACGATCTTAGATTGTTGTCGGTCAAAAACAAGCTCTTTTCCACGTTCCAACCTCTCAAAAAATATACCGTTATCCAAGTTTCTCATAATTGAAATCTAAAGGATGGAGTGGTTGGAAATCCGTACAGGTTTTCAATAAAATTCAAGATTGTAGCTCATTGAGTAACTATCCTAACACTTGTTGTTGGTCAAGAGGAAACACTTAACCACGATCAAACTTCCCAAACGAGTTGCGGTAGCCTAGTTTTCAGAATTGCGATTTAAAACATCGAAATTGTGAAAAATCCGTACCGATTCTAAAGTAAAGTCGGGAGTATTGATACTCATTTGGTAAATATCCTAGCTTGTTGTCGGTCTAAAATTATCTTTTAACCGCGAGCCAACCTCTCGAACAAGTTACCGGTAGCCAAGTTTCTCATAATTGCGATCTAAAGTATCGGAGTGGTTTGAAATCCAAATGTTTCTTAAATAAAAGCTGAGAGTGTTCCTGCTCACTTGGTAACTATCCTAGCGCTTATTGTTAGACTAGAGGAAATACTTAACCACGATCCAACCTCCCAAACGAGTTGACGGCAGTGAAGATTCTGTGAATTATAATATAAAGCACCGGAGTGGGGGGATATCCGAACCGGTCTTAATTTAAAGGTTGCATTGTTGCTACTCATTCGGTAACGATCTTAGCTTTTTGTAGGTCTTAAACAAGCTCTTTACAGCGATCCAACCTCTCAAAAAAAATTCCGTAATAAAAATTTCTCATAATTGCAATCTAAAGGATGGAGTGGTTCGAAATCCGTACAGGCTTTAAATAAAATTAAAGATTGTAGCTCATTGAGTAACAATCCTGGCACTTGTTGTTGGTCAAGAGGAAACACTTAACCACGATCCAACTTACCAAACGACTTGCGGTAGCATAGTTTTCTGAATTGCGATCTAAAGCATCAGAATGGTAAAAATTCGTACCGATCTTAAGTAAAGTCGGGAGTGCTGATCCTCATTTGGAACTATCCTAAATTGTTGTCAGTCTAATGAAGACTTAACCACGAGCCAACCTCTCGAACATGTTACCGGTAGCCAAGTTTCTCAGAATTACGATCTAAAGTATCAGAGTGGTTCGAAATCCAAATCATTCTTAAATAAATGCCAAGAGTGTTCCTGCTCATTTGGTAACTGTCCTTGCGCTTGTTGTTAGACTAGAGGAAACACTTAACCACGATCTGACCTCCCAAACGAGTTGACGGCAATGAAGATTCTGGGAATTATAATATAAAGCACCGGAGTGGTGGAAAATCCGAACCGGTGTTAATTAAAAGGTCGGATTGTTGCTACTCATTCGGTAAAGATCTTAGATTGATGTCGGTCTAAAACAAGCTCTTTACCACGATCCAACCTCTCAAAAAATTTGCCGCTATCAAAGTTTCTCATAATTGCAATCTAAAGGATGGCGTGGTTGGAAATCCTTACTGGTATTAAATAAAATTCAAGATTGTAGCTCATTGAGTAACTATCCTAACACTTGTTGTTGGTCAAGAGGAAACACTTAACCACGATCAAACTTCACAAACGAGTTGCGGTAGCCTAGTTTTCAGACTTGCGATTTAAAACATAGGAATTGTAAAAAATCTGTACCGATTCTAAAGTAAAGTCGGGAGTGTTGATACTCATTTGGTAAATATTCTAGCTTGTTGTCGGTCTAAAATTAGCTTTTTACCGCGAGCCAAGCTCTCGAACAAGTTACCGGTAGCCAAGTTTCTCAGAATTGCGATCTAAAGTATCGGAGTGGTTCAAAATCCAAATCTTTCTTAAATAAAAGCCGAGAGTGTTCCTGCTCACTTGGTAACTATCCTAGCGCTTGTTGTTAGACTAGAGGAAACACTTAGCCACGTTCCAACCTCCCAACGAGTTGACGGCAGTGAAGATTCTGTGAATTATAATATAAAGCACCGAAGTTGGGGGAAATCCGAACCGGCTCTTATTTAAGATTGGATTGTTGCTACTCATTCGGTAACGATCTTAGCTTTTTGTCTGTCTTAAACAAGCATTTACTGCGATCCAACCTCTCAAAAAAATTCCGCTATAAAAATTCTCATAATTGCAATCTAAAGGATGGAGTGGTTCGAAATCCGTACAGGTTTGAAATAAAATTAAAAATTGAAGCTCATTGAGTAACTATCCTAGCACTTGTTGTTGGTCAAGAGGAAACACTTCACCACGATCCAACTTCCCAAACGACTTGCGGTAGCATAGTTTTCTGAATTGCGATCTAAAGCATCGGAATCGTAAAAATTCGTACCGATTCTTAAGCAAAATCGGGAGCGCTGATACTCATTTTGTAACTATCCTAAATTGTTGTCAGCCTAATGAAGCTCTTAACCATGAGCCAACCTCTCGAACATGTTACCGGTAGCCAAGTTTCTCAGAATTGCGATCTAAAGTATCAGAGTGGTTCGAAATCAAAATCATTCTTAAATAAAGGCCGAGAGTGTTCCTGCTCATTTGGTAACTATCCTAGCGGTTGTTGTTAGAATAGAGGAAACATTTAACCGCGATCCGACCTCCCAAACGAGTTGACG
>JACGCM010001051.1:0-47251 GCA_014058105.1 Kingdonia uniflora | reverse complement strand
TCACTAACATTAACTTTTTAAAGTACAGGACCCATAAGCTCTCGAAGACGCTTCAGTAGTACCAAGATTTCTGCTATTTCAAGCCAAGTTCAAAAGATTCAAATTTACGCTCTCTCCGGCGTAAAATCCGGTCCATTTTGCAGGAAATCCAGCGCTCCAACTGCCAAACCTCATCCATATTACAAAATCACGATAGAAAACCTCTAGCATGTCGTACCCACTGTAACACATAACCTCAGTCTCTCCCTCATCATCAATCCTTAACTCAACCCCTCTCCGCAGCACATTCCGTAATCCCTTTCGATACTATTACATTATCCATTGCACAACCATTCAATCAATATAGAAGATAATTTGACATAAAACCACTAACAATGTATTTTCTTAGTACTTCTAATACACACATTCAAACTACAATTCCCTACACTATTTCACCATGTTTATATCTATAAAGGGTTCTACAGAATCACTATATTTAACACAGGATCGACAACAAGAAATTTTAAAAGATAACCACTAAACTAAAGTCGCGATTTCGGTATCCCTTTGCTTTGTAAATTTTTCCCTCTTAAACCAATACACTAATCACCTCATTCGCAATTGCTGACAAAGACCTAAGAGACGAACACAAAGAATTTGCACAACAAAAATTATTTAGAATTAGTAGTGTGGAACAGTCACCAACCATGGGGCAATTTATGGGCCCCATGTGACTGTTCATCGCACCCTTTGCGACCGTGTGAGTACTCGAGCGTAATGCCTTAATCACCTCTTCACGAAGTCTTTAATCCTTCACCTCCTAAACGCTAACAGGCCCATGCACGGTTGCTCCAACCCTTTTATATCTCATTTTAACTCCTCTGATATGTTTTTCTCGCCAAAGAACTCTTATGCTATAATAGAGATTGCACATCCAATTCCTTGTAAATCAAAACATCACTTTAGGTGAGCACCTCGCCATTTTTCTCCCAAAAACTACACAAATCTTTCCTTATTTATTTTCTCCTATATTCTCGGGATAGTTGTAACAATAATTCAAATTCAAATCTTATTCGACAAAACAATTACCCAACATCGAGATATCCTCAACTTTACCTACCCAAAATAGCATTTAATATCAATAAAAATTTATTATTCAACATATCACAACATATCGAGAATTTCTCATCATACACATCGACACCAAAATCTAACACAAATAAACTAATTTATTTATGTTAACAAGCAATACAAATTTTCATTTATTACAACCTAACAGACCATAAGTCCACCTTTCAAACGCTTCGATCAGCAATAGCATCTTCTTTCTTTACCAGCGCTTGGCTCTATTCTTATCTTATCGAAGTGCTTCGGAGGACTCAACGATTGTAATTGGCAATGAAATGCATACTCTTCTTTTGCCTCCTTACCTCCACTTCATTCATCTCTTGTAGTTGGACATCACCGGCACTAACGGGTGCCCTTTTGCACAACTCTTACCAAAATACCAAATTAGCAAACTCCCAATACTTGCCATACCCGGGTGGACAACACCTTACATAGTGTGCCCTCGTCTTCACCCTCATCTCAAAAAATAAATAAAAAACCACATGACAAGCTCAACAATACAAGAGTATTTATATGAAAAAAATAAGACTACCCAACTACCGAAATTCAAATACAACATCTACTTTATATTGGAACTCTACACATCCCAGTCAAATCAGACCTCCTAAGAACCATTATGGGCCCCACGCAGTCAATAAACTTTAGTTAATATCTTATTACCTCGACACGGTAACCTCAATATTCCATATCATTCGAGATCACAACATAGTTATTCGATGCAAATCTTTCCTTCGATTTCCATAGATTTCCATCAGTTAACTGTTATATTTTACATTCGACAAATCTTTTTTCGATTACATCAAAGCTTATTCTACAAGTTACTGCACATCTTAAGTACGCCATATCCTCCGGTAAAGGAAAATAGCCACACCCTCCTCCTCTGAAACCACTACCATCTCACAACCCCTAGGGATTACAGAAACGATAGTGCCGAAGAAACCACTATTGGTAGCCCTGCCCGTCAAAGCACCTTTGACTTCCATGGGCAACGACTATATAACAAGACTTTTGATGCGCTCCAAAGTCGTTAGCAACACAAAGTTAAACTGGCACCGGAAGAAAAACTCTTATTTACCACGATCAGCCTCTAACTCCGTCATTTCTTCATATTGGCTTCACCGGTAGAGGATAATAGGAACAGCAACAACCGGCCAAAATACAAATATTTTACCTCCTCAAATTATATCCACACGCTCCAAAACTCCTTGTGCAATGCCAAAAACTGCGTTGTCACCATCACTGCCCGTACAGAATTACTGAACAACACTTTTATCCTTCTCCACGTATTTTATATTCTATTACCTTCACACTTCCCACAGTCCAACGACCTGCCATAAATGCTCCTCGGGAAAATACGTGACCGATTCATTTGACTTTTACCTCGAAAATGATAAACACGGACTTCTATAATTTCGACAACCTATTCACATCCCGATGTTCTTCTCGACGTAACAACAAGTAATTGTGTTGAGAAGGGATGATTGTAGTAGCTATTTTCCAGATTTGACAAAAGAAGCTAACGGACCTTAGTCGAAGACAGTCCGCCATTCGAGAAGATATCACATCTGCGACCACAGTTCTCAAACCCCCAGAAGTAGCTGTATGCCTGGTCAAATAGAGTCGTTGTAAGGAGATTAACAAAGTTTGCCCAATACCCACCAAAATAAGAAACTGTTTTCATTTTGTAACTGCCTGTATCTACTATAAATACAGGCAGAGAGTATGTTAAACCGATCTGTAACTCTACCAATTAGACATTCTTATATCCTAGCCAATCATCAATTGTAGTAACTAGCAACTAATTAGATTTTCATCAAAACCTTCCTCGAGGTCATGGTTTTCTTAGACTTCATTGAGTTTCTACGTAAAATCCTGTGTGTTTAAAATTATTATTGCATAATCCTAACTAAAGTATTGGCAAAGATTATCCTCACGGAAAACATGCCATTACAATCGGCCACATCAATAGGAGCTCTACTATCTTTGGTAACTATTTTCTTTTGCTCCTTGCTTCAACTTGATACTTCAATGACACACATATATATTTATTCCTTATGATGGTGTCATATAAACTAAATTAGTAAAACAACATACGTTTGATATTTGAATACCTGATGTTTAATTATCTTTGGGTTCTCATTTTTCCTTTTGGTATTACCGTAGTTTATACTCATTCAACTGGGTAAAAGAAGAAGAAAGTTAAATTTATACATGAAGTCCGTTGACAAAACTAACTCACAAAAGAATTACTTGGTATAAAATATTGAATATTCCTCTAGTAAAAATTAGAAGTCGATGATTCAAAGTTGGAAGAGGCCTTACAAGATTTCATGGAGATGAGAGTACTTAATACGATCTATGAAGAAGATGAGTGAAGTTGGGCTTCTCCAATTACAAATGTCCCTTCGATTGATCACATCGAATCAAGTTCACAAGTTCTTGTTTCAACTCCTTTCAGACACCTACTAGAATCCTCGCCAAATAAGCTTGTTCAGACAGGAAATTTTCGAAGGATAGAGAAAGAAAAATCTATGAACATCTTTAGTGATGTGAAAATCTGTACTTTCTATCCTGTAAGTCCTCTCAACATTTGCAATTTCTTAGACTTACGACTTCTAATCATTTTCTTTTCTTTGCTAAAATTTTAAATAATTAGTTATATATGTATACTAGTAGCAAGTCCCCCATTTACGACATGTAACCGTGCAACACAACGTGAGCTAGTCCAAGAATCTAAATTCAATGCGCAACAATAAAGCCACTAAAAGGGCCCAAGCCACTAAAACAAACCCAGTGTTAACTAATTTGGTCCATAACCAAGGCACATTTATTCAAAAAGCCTAAATTCAGTAAATATATATGAAGAGAAAGACTTGGGCGATTGTTACAAAGAGAGAGAAAGAGAAAGAGAGAGAAAAAAAAAGAGAGGTTTTGTTGCAGTCATGGAGTCGTTGACACAAGCATTTATTTCTCCCGTGAAGAACCATTTAGCTAAATACACATGAACACTATCGTCAAGGGCCAAGCAAAAATACTCAAAAAATAGGCAAGATTATATTAAAAGTACAATGCTAAATATTACCCTGTAACATATTCAGAGTGCCTATCATTGTAGTAAAAGAATCTAGATTTTGATCTATGCAGTTCTCATTTATTTTATGCTTCATTAGCGGTTTATCATTAGCTCCCAACATTTTAAGAGATTCTCGGCCACACTTTTGCCTAACTGAAAATAACTAATCCAACCTTAAGTATTATAATCAAATAAAAATAAGCTTAACTTAACAATTAAATAGGCAAGTTTAATATAAAAATTGTATCATTAAATATACATTGTAACTTATTGTAACGTAGCATCATTGTAGACAAAGAATCTTCACTTTTTGTCATTTTACACATCTTTAACGGCTTCTCATTGGCTCCTACCATTTTATCAGCTTCTCGGACTCGCTTGTACACAACTTTAAATAACATATAACTCATCAAGTATATGTAAAATTATAGAGAATAAAAATCCAATATTAAAATATGAGCAATAAGATATAATATTTTCCATTGTATTCGAGCTTGCTACCTAATTTTTTTATTGGTTTTGTATTTCAAGATTTGCATAAGTAGTATGAGTATGAGCATGAGCATGATCACGATCGACTGCAATTTCAAATTCTTATATAAATGAGTCACAACACTAACGCAATAGAACATAATGATTAGAACTAATTAGCAAGTAAAAAAAGAACTAATTGGAAATTAAGCATGGGGACCACCCGGGAAGTCTTACAAAACTAAGCATGTAAGACAGTCGAGATAAAGCAAATCTTCACTTCAAGATTTACCTCCAAACACATAATTGATCATCATCAATATTATGAAATTCATAGCAAGAACTATTCTTCCAACTACTAACACAATGATAACAGCCAATAAGGGTAATAACAACACAATAAGCGAAGATGAGGACACAAACTAATTTTAGGATTTAATTCCACATGACAGTGTGACCCATAATATTGACGTGGCACCAAGTAGGGGATGATGGCGGGTAAACAAAACAGAGGTATACAGAGAAAGTGAAGACGTGCACCAAATCCTTATTACTCCTCATCAAGATCTGCAAGATCACATACAAGAATATTTAAAGTGAATGCAGCAATCAAAGAAACCCTAGACATGCTCTTCAAAACTCGACTCGACTATATGGCCATTTATTTCAAACTCATATTCAGGCCCATGAGGCAAACCGTTAACTCCACATTTTTACTTAATTAAACCATCATAATGCATGGTATTCATTTAACTTATATTTTTCTGTGACAATTTTTGCACAATCTAACAAATATGAAATACTAATAATCCACCTTCCCTCCTGTCATCGCCCAAATTTCTCCTTGAAGTATTTGAAAATCCCAAGAAAGTGAGCCTAGGAATTACCTACTTGTATCCATGATGCCCTTGTATTTATCTACAAATATCCTGACCGCTACATCCCTTCTCAATACTCTGATTATATAGTGCCAGTATAGAGAGGACATTTCTTCAAATTCAAGATTTTTCTTCACTCTATCCAGGAGTCTTAAAGGCGAGAAAATAGACTTCCTTAGATTTACTAGGCATGAAAATTTCATTTTGAAATAGTTGGAAAATATTCACTGTTCCTAAAGAAGTCACTCATGGTATGTTGTAAGTTTCTCATGTCTCCAAGTTTTAGGTGTTGAAAATTTCTTGAATTATGTTTATTACTTTGTACAGGCTCTGAAGTTAAGTAAAGCGAAATGGCATGGATCAGTGGGGGACTAGTTAGCGCATCCATAAATAAAGTATGGACCACAGTCTCTCAAAGTAGTCGTCACAACAATTTTGCAAGAGAAGAATGCTTTCTGGGGTACGTTAACTCAAAGATCCACTAGGGCGATGCATTGGAATATTTGATGTCAGTACCGCAAGTAAATATATTTTCAGGACCTAAACGTTAACTGCGAGAAACTGGACATAGGTGAATGAAATTAACAAAAGAGCACTACTAATAGGCAAATACTTCCCTACATGATTTCTCAGCTTGCATTTTCACAGTTTCATCTATTACAGAAAAGAGGCAATTCAAACTTCAATATCCATAGGTATATGTTATGGTCATGTAAAGAAGATTACCCCAATTTGGGGGTGGCCAATTTTAGAGAATTAAGACTACTGCCCCCCAATTTTATCAAATATAGTCATTGATGCAGAAAAAATGCACAATTCACCAAAAGACAAGCAAAAAAACATGTCCAAAATCAAATCAATCAAAACATTTGAGGACATAAAGAAGATGTTGTAAGTTTGAAATCCCTTGTAATTTATCGAACAAAAGAAGAAAAATAAATGATTAATGCGTATATATGGTTACTACTGAGATCGAACCTCTTATTAGTGATCTATCCACCTGGTTTGGTGGTTCAAAGCATTTGGAGGCTTTGCTGCCTCAATGGGATACTTTACAATTCGGCGGGAAACTCACTCAATGCCAAGGCCATAAGCTTACATAGATGAGCGATTCTAGGGGATTGGTTTCGTAGTTGTATAGTGTGGTAACGATTATCGCAGTGACTAGACTCAAACTGCCAATTTCAAGTACCAATGCTTTCATTAGATCTTTACTAGGTGCTGGACTTGCAGATAATCCTCCGGTATGTAACTTTTTATGCTTCATGATTATAAGTAAACTTCATAAAATTGAGTAACTTTTTCTTACTTTTGATCTTGGAATATTTTTGGTATTAGCAGAATATGAACTGAAGGCTCCTCATCAGATTCTTATTCGGGTGGGTCTTCACATTAGTATTTTGTTATGGGGTTGCTTATGGGATCTATTCCTTCATGATTTTCTCCCTGGCTTATGTAGTTCCATGATTTTTCCACATAGTATGCATGCATCATCGATAATTTGATCCATTTTTTACCCGTCATTTCAAAGTCATTATTGTTTATACTTTATAGAAGGTTTGATTTAGTTATTACGGTGAAATGATCGTATATCATACCGATTATAATGTAATCACTTTGTACGTGTTTGAAGATCTTAGAGATGGTTATTTACATCTCAATGTCAAAGTTTTTCATATTTACTTCTTCAATCAAAATAAAAATGAGATAAAAGTTGAGTGAAAAAAATATTCGGAGCTACCAATTGAGTGAAAGAAAGAAGGCCTATATGGATAAATATCATAGAGTCATCTATTGATGCATGAGAGGGGAAAAAGCTACTAATAGGGATCTACTTAATTAGTACGGTCTTTGCCCGATAAAATTACCATGAGGATCATAAGCGTAAAATATGAGTATGTCTCCAGAGTTGCATACAATTTGATCACAACCAACTGTCATTGCTGTAAGAGCATAAATTCGGAGCTCGAACTTATTTTCTCACACCAAATATGAACAGAATATCAGAGAGTAAACAAATAATCACAAAATAAAATAAGATCTATTGTGGAAACCTTTGAGTAGGTAAAAACCACGACCTCTCTTGAGGATTTATAAACAAGGATGCTATTGATTAAGTGACTACTTATTACAGTGAGTATTCTGGATAGAATTGCTTAGAACTTCAAGATAGGAAAATATATCCCCTATCTGTTCTTCTTTAGTCCAATTTATAGGTCTCTTATTATGAGCATTTAATGACCACTACTCTTTCTTGATGAAGGGCATTACAAATGATAGTTATGAAACGTCAGAGTAACGGTTGTATCTTAAATGATCCTTTATTTCTGTAATAGCCTCCTTAATGTGTCACTACTGTAGCACGGCGTCTTACGATTATAAAGTTGAACTCTTACCAATAGTTCGATATTAATGTTTGAGTTCACTACCGGGAGCATGTCCTTACAATTGCACCCTCTTATCCAAGAGCACGAGTGATGTTGGTTAAGAAACTTGTTTTTAATGCAATTAACCATGATGATGACTTGAGATTGGCAGAATCATTATCGATGTCATCCTTAAATACCTATCTTGACTTCACTTGACTCTCAGAGTTCTGAGGTGCATTTATGACATTCCTCTTAACTATTAGAATCTGCATTTATGACATAAAAATCATCCCTTTTATGAAGGAAAGTTAATTTATCTTTTTCTTGTCAATCTTGAATATCCAATGGCAAAAACAAGATCTCAGACTCATTGTGAAGAACATGAATCGTGCATTTTGGCCAAGCTGGCTGAATAACAAACTTGTTATTTTGGCCAACAATCTCTTGCAGAGCCAACCCCAATACCAGTAGAGCCTACCTTCTAGGATTTGATAGATGGTGAGACAAAAAATACCAGTAAGGACTACCTCAGGATCTACTAGTTTCATTACATCATTTTACCGGAGGTTGAGCGTAAGGATTGGATTGCCTTCGTAGCCATGTAGAAGGTATTGTGGGGGACGAAAACAATACAACTACTGTCGGTCAGAGGGGTTCTCATGAGTGCGGATGTAAAGGTTATAAATAGGTCGAAAAACTTTCTTGTAATTTGTACTATTGAAATGAAAATGTACTTTGTTTCCTATCTTTAGTATGTGACTCCTGAAGTGTCGTAGATTTAACATTTCGTACTTATATTATGCGATCTAAGGGATGCGAATTGTGATACATGATGCCAATAAAAGAAGCCTTTCTAGGGGAAATTCATGGTTCTGGATGGAAGTAACAATTCTGCCTTTAGGGGTTTTACTTGACCTGTTTGGGTAATAGTTATATGTACCTTTTGGTCAAAGATTATTCCTCCTTTTATGGAAAATCTTGTGATGGTAAATATATGTTGGAACTATTATAAATAATAATGCATCCCGGTAACCACGTATTGGGATTGATATGTAAGATGTTTTGTTTCCCAAAAAATTTGGTTTCCCAAAAATTTGTTTCCCAAAGATATGTGTTTTCGCCTAAAATTTTCTTCCCTTCGACTATTTAAAGCACTTGGTCCTTGAGTATAATTCATCATTTCTTTTCTCCATAAATCTTCTTGTCCATTTCTCTTACAGCTATCATGGTGAGGATATATTCCCAATGTCGTCAACATGCAGTGAAGGGTATATTAGCTATCAAGGTGGCTAAACTGTGTGAGAGGTATTTCCAACTCTTGCCCTATGATGTGGTGTTACTGGAGTGGCCGTTGTAATTAGAGGGTCTA
Source organism: Kingdonia uniflora (assembly GCA_014058105.1). Lineage (NCBI taxonomy): Eukaryota > Viridiplantae > Streptophyta > Magnoliopsida > Ranunculales > Circaeasteraceae > Kingdonia > Kingdonia uniflora. The sequence continues at coordinate 37,984 of JACGCM010001051.1, read as the reverse complement.
AATACGGAGAAAAGGTGTATAGAGCTGGACCATCACATCTAGTATGATGTCTTTCAAATTTGATCCTTGATGCAATGTTCGAGAAAATATTATGAGGGAAATCACAAAGGATAAGCTTACGGAAGAGGACGAGATAGCAGCTAGTGGGGAAATAATTCCTTATGGTGAAGTGTTAAAATTAACCACCCTAGTTGCTTTAAATGTAACAATATCTTATTGTAGTGTCCAGTGGTCTAAGGTCTATTTGAGTGAATAAAATAAAATTATGGTTTTTAGAGGCTATAGTTTGTAACTCGGTTTTCATTCTTGTATGACATCGAATTTATCTATTATAAACCATTACATATCAATTTTAATGCTATAAGTTTTTTGAATGTGTGTACTTTGTGTCGTATATAAATGTATGCCACATGTGTGAATGTGACATCTGTAATCCAAGACAACTATTTCGAAAGTTGTTAAAATTCAATATTTTTTCTGCAACAGTCATGACAAAAGGATCTGATGTGAAAGAGTGTAGGAGTATTAACTGAAGGGACAGAGGAGTGAGTAAGCGTACAAATTGTGTGGCTTTTTTAGACTACATTTTAATGGCTGATATGAAGAGGAAAAATGATGATAAGGTGCATATTACCAAGAGACAATGATGGAAATGAGTGGCAAAGGGGAAAGGGTACCTCCTTTCAGAAATTAAGGGTGGCTGATACGTGTTGCAAGGAACCATCATTTTAAAAATTGAGAGAGAGTATTAAATCCATTCTCTCTCTCCCTAATGGTTATTACTCTAGTTTAAAGAGAGAAATGACTGTTGAGAAATCCCAATCTAGAGAGAGAAAGTTACCAAGTTCTGTAAAGCAAACAATCTTTAAATCCTTAAAAAAAACTTCTTGTTGTTGTCTGATTGCTTTTGAAGAACATCAATACAAAAGTTATCTTCCCAAAACGTCTATGAAGGCTAAGGATTGTGGTTTTTCTAGTATAGGTTGGTATTTGTGCTTTTGATTTATGTGATCTATAGTTTAAATTCTACAATTATACTTGTTTGAATGTGTTGTTCTTAGATTTTAGAGTTTATAGTTTAATTTAATGCATTGTGTGTGGGAAATTTGGGATTGTGTTTCTGTAGATTTGGGTTGTTTTTTTGTTGCTATTATGGCAAGGGTAAATGTCTGTGACTTCTCCCTAAAATATGAATAAAACCGATGAAATTACTTTTTTGGAGGGTAATTTAGTAACTTTGGGAGAAAAAATTGGTATTGGAAAACATGCAAGATGCGAACAAGGGTCGTTGCTCAAAGTAGCTGTCTGTATATAGGATTTTGTGCTTATGATGAAATTATCGACCCAATGTGTTAAGATAAATCGTAGGGGAATTTAACAATCAATCACTGCTTGTCTTTGTAGGTCGAATATGCATATTAAGAATTTACTACTTGAGTTTGTAGTCTCCTCGAGCTCAGAGGAAATGTTATCGATTGGGCAAGAGGAAGAATTTGACAAGGCGGAGGAGGAAGTTGCGAATAGTCAGGAAGGACTAGGAAGTGTCTCAAAGGTCTGACCTTTAAATGTTGAACTTTAAGTATTAGGGACTTCAGTAAGGGATAATGTATCAAGGGAGATAAATTATATGTATATCCTAATGGGGTAGATATTGGGAAGGAATTCCTTGGGTAAAAAAGAAATTGAAAGGTGAGTGGGGGTGTATATAATATAAGAAGATTTATATTTTAGGGAGTTCACGCTAGTAAAGGGGCTAAATAAGTATTATCAAGTGTTTAACCTCGAACAGGTCTGAAATGAGAGCAATCTTCAGGATGATAAGACTTTAGAGTATTACACTGAGCCCTTAGAGACTGGCACTAGTGATGGATTGTTATACTATACCAATCAGTTGGTATATGGTCTTAAGATACCTCTGACCCACTTCCAAAAGGGGATCATGAATCTAGTTTACTGTTGCCCAGCTCAACTAAACGACAATGTGTATGAAATGATGAAAGTTATGAGACTTTGAATGAGAGGTGGAGAACGAATGGGCTTGAGAAGAATTTTGTTGCTTCAGATGTAATTAAATTTTATAAAATAAAATATCTGAGGGCGAGTCGGAGCTATTACTTGTATAGTGATTCTGCAAGACCAAAAATTTTATATTTCGATTCAGCTGGTCAAACTTGGAATGACCATCTGGTACTGGTTAGAGGGAACTGTATGTAGGTCTCAGATGAACCGGCGTTAGGGCAGGATTTTAAGTATTTTAATTCGAGTAAGTGTTTATCGTTAAACTTGATAAGTAACTTTCTTTTGATGTTTTTATTGCTCATCATTTTTGTTTGTTCCTTGTTATTTCATCCTCTAGGTCCTCAGGCAACTGCTACTCCTGACGATTCGAGCTTATTTGACCATGTTGGTCAAGAGAAGAACAAACTCAAAGAAGCTCTTGTTGATCTGAAAATCTAGAGATATAGTGGGTAAACTCGGAAATACCCAAAATCCAGCGGGCTAACCAAACTCAAGCTATGGCCGGGCAAAAAGAAAACCTGAACATAAAAAGTTCTTTGTCGACAACTGGTGGTGGTCTTGATCTACCACCTATGACTGGCGAGACGGATATTCCGCCTCTTGAGACGTCGGTTGTCAGTCGAAAACTTCACTGGTTAAAAAAGTCGAGTCATGAGCTTCCACTAAATTAGAAGATGTTTCCACCAACCACTGATGGTATGGCTCCGCCCATACTAGGAACTGCAGATGTTGGTATCCCTAAGAAAGATCAGTCGAAGAAGTGCAAGGTCAGTGTGACCGAGGTGGACGATGATGGCAATGTCACGCTAATTAGGTGGCAGACTCATAAGACCAAAGGAAGTGATCGGTCTCACTCTGTAGTTGTGACTAAACTCAAGGATGTTGAGAATTATTGCTATCAGCTTGCTTTATCAAATCTAGAGAAGCTCGAGCAAATGTTCCAAGAGCATTTTGTACAGGTATAGTTGTATTTCTCCTTCAGATTATTCATTTTATACTATTCTTGCGAGTGCGTGTTCTAACCTGTGTAACTTTGGCAGCTATCGATGTTAGTGAAAGGCTCGCCTTGGGGCCTGTTGAAAAGAAGCAATGATCATCTCAAGATCTCTCGTAAGGTCAAGGCTCAAACTTTAACTGAGTGTGTATTAAAGGCCGAGAATGAAGAATTAAAGGCCCGTTGGGGGGGTAGTGGCGGGGGCCGAGAAAAATAAGGTAAAAGTTGTGGAGGAAGCAAGAGTTGTGGCTATGTTGGAGCTGCAAAACTAGGTGATCGAGCACCAAAAGGTTATGGAGAAGGCGGTGGAGGTGATTAAGGTAGGACAGAACAATCTCATCCAATCTTATCTTTTTTTAGACCTGTTAGAGAATGACATAACTCCTGGACTCAAGGGAAAATACCAAGATATCATCTTCCCTTTGGACGTCGAGGGCAAATACCAAGGAAGATTAACCAGATGTTGGTGCTTCTCCTGTGGATGCTGCAAATGCTCCGCTTTTGAAGTCTCATTTTAGTGCTGATATGGCTCCTGACAGTTCTACTAAGAAAGTACCAATTCAAAAGGTAGATCTCACCAAAAGCCACTAGGCTTGTAGATTATGTCCATTCGATCTGCTAAAGTATTACTGTTAACTTGTCAATTTTGTAAGATTTGAACCTTATGTGCAAAACTGTAAATTTTTGGAAGAAATGACTATCTATAAGCTAATTTTGACTATGCAAATAATATATAATTTATAATATGTTGAACATAAAACAATTGAGGGTGACTATAAACAGTCTGTAGAGAGCACTGAATAGGGCTAGAAACTCCTTGAGTTGCGCTCATCAGGTAATAGCTTGATCCGAATATCAATTAAGACATTACAAATCCTTGTCAGATAAGAACTGGCAAGAATTGTATGCCCTAGAGCTTAAATATGCTAAGGTAAAAATAGAGAGGGGAAAATCTCTTAGGAAAGAATCAGATAGGTTTAAGACGCTTAGAAAAACATTAAAAGAAATCCCCTTGAAAAATGAGTGTGAGAAGTTATTGTTATCCTTAACACTTTATTTTGAGGTAGAAGTTGATAGTGAACTAGGATTAAAGGACGCGTATATACACATATTAAAAGAGAGGGGTGTGGTACCAGATCTAGCTCGAGTTCAATATTTGACGACTGAAGCAAGAAATTGCCATAGCATAGAGGCAAAAAAATGTTTAGCTTGAGCTGATATGTCTGTTATTTATGGGACTTAGTGATATGGGGGATGTGTGTATAGATTTTTAAACCTATGTCTTCAATCTTTTTGTAGGGTTGAAGATCAATGAGAATAATTTTTTTCAAAATAATGAAAGAGCACTAACTTGTTCATACTGATTTAGAGAACGAGTTAAAAATTGAACAAGAAACTTTAAGCCACTGCACCGAACAGAATGTTCGACTCACGGTGCGAGTTGTAAAGGAGATAACGCTAAGAAAGAAGGAAGATGATAAATGGGAAAAGTTAGAAATATCACAAAAACATATTCGTGATCGACTATATGATTCGAATAAATAGATGAGGGACTATTTATATCCTACACGAGAAAAGATTGTTACTAAAGATGAGCACGAGCGTCATATGGAAGTAGTGATTGGTTTTTATGGCGGAGAATTGGACAGAGTTAATCCTTTGTTCACGGCATCCCAACTTTCCATATAGAACAGGGCCACATCAGGGAGGACCCGTTGTCAACTCAAACATATGACAATAACAATATCAATAACTACTGCAACAATAGTACTAGTTGCGGCAATATCAACCGATCCAAACCAAAACTGAGAGAATTGTCAGTCTTAAATAGATACTTAAAGCATTCATTCAACAAACAAATCTCTTTATTAATACTTTACCTTAGAGGATAGGCCACATGGATACTACTATTTCATAATTTGTAAAGAATTTTGAAATTCGTGAACAAAGTAAATTATGTAGTCAGCCTGAGGCAAATCTAAAAGGGTAATATGGAGTGGAGACTAGCCAGAGCACCAAACTAGTTGAGCAATGTTATGTCATTACTACTCTTAGGAGTGGCAAGGTTGTCGATGACAGGGTAGCAATGCCCACCGATGAACAACAAAAAAATTCCTATTGACTGGACCTACCTCTAGGGGGACCCATTTTTAAAATAAATTATGAAAATATTTTTAAAAATATTTTGGAACGTATGCCTTGTATAGGAAAACTGACTAACTTATATATGATATAAGAATAGAGATTAATACTTATTGAAGTATCTTACGATAGCTTATAGGATATTAATGGTATGCCCCTAGGATACTAATTATCCTGACTAGGGATCAAAGATAATACGAAAACCAAGACTAATATAGAATACGGCTGGGATTCATATCTAAATCACGGTTAAATGTTAAGGAAAATAATTAGAGATCAATTGGCAATTGACTTATTCTTATTTTCTAAAAACTTAGTGTCTAAGGAACCAATTTTAGGTATGTGAGTATATTTAGATGTTACTTGATAACATTTAGAGGTATATAGGCACTAATAGCAACCTATAGTACCAAAGAATGTTAATTTAAAGATAGGACTAATATACCTATCTTGTAAAATCAGCAGACTTCGAGGCTGGACCACTTGTCAACTAAATATCTAATAGCCCTCATATTCGTAACAAATAGGGCCTTTTGGCTAGAATATACAAACCTTATAAGAACTTTAAAGATTAGAATACCCTAGTTATTAGAATAAGGATCGCAACATCGAGTGGTTTTAAATAGTTATCTTGGCTAAGACTCTATTAACACGCACTTTAAGGTTGATGAGTTGAATTTCCCTATTGATTTTTCTATTCTCGAGGCCAAAAAGACAACATATACAAATTAGGATATCTCACTCATCCTGGGAAGACAATTTTTAGGTAAACTATCAATCAAGGGTGCTAACTTTATAACTCGGAAGTATGAAAATAATACTAAATGTCTTCAAAAATAAGACATCAGTACTTGTATTTGACGAAGCAGGGGATTGTAGTGTTAGCAACATCACAACAAATAAATTAGATACACCTTGTGAAAAACACAACACTAGATCCACAATATGAAGAGGACAAGGAATGTTATTACGTACTTGAAGTATCATATTCCCCAGATTCGATAAGAATAAAGCCAACACTTTATAGTCGAAGATAGCTCAACATTATGTAGTCGAAGATAGCTCAACATTCTGCAGTCGAAGATAGCTCAATATTCTAGAAGATTCCGTGAGTCCTCGACTTACCAAAAGTAGCCGTTGTATCCCAGTCAAGAAGGAACTGTCAGAGATCCGCAAAGTTCACCCACTACCCCCGGAATAGGAGACTCTTCCTTTCTTTTTGTAAACTGTATGTATATACTACAAATACAGGAAGAGAATAGGTTCTAAAGGACCGTACGTCTTATATTTCTCTATCCTAAACACTAGCAATACTCGGAAAACTCGTAATAACTAGAATCTAATAGATTTTACATCAAATCTTCCTCGAGGTCGTGGTTTTTCCCAGCTTCTACTAAGTTTTCTACTAAGTTTTCTACGTAACATCTTGGCTGATAGCTCTTTATTACGCAATCTTTACGAATAAGTATTGGCGAAGGTTTTCCTCCCAAAAATCACACCACTACAATTGGCACCGTCTGTGGGAATACAACACTTTTTTCTACCATTTCCAATCTTAACACCATCCAATAACAAACATGAACTTGAGAAGTCATTCTAGTACCATAAGAGATCAGGACATTCCCGGAGCTCTTGATCTATATGGTGCGGTTCTTAAACTTCTAAAATAAATGGCCGCAGAAAAAAATTAGAGACTAGAAGATCAGCGTATCCACACTCAAGCTCTATAAACAGAGAGGAATAAATGTAGAAAAGCACAGGATCAGCAAAGTCAAACACATCAAAAATAGATTGAGAGATTGCGAAGAACACAAGATCGAATCACAGCTCGCCAAGCATCACCGCCACTGGCTCGAAGTGAACATCGATCAGAGTAGTTCAACACGATGATCAGGCAAGAGAGGATGATCCACGAGTATCTCGAACCATATCTGGAAATCCTAATAGAGCCTCTCGACATTTTGGTTGAACTCTTTTGGCCTCGACAACCCAAGGAAGTCGACGTACAAGTCATCAAACCCCACCGCTAGAAAGAAGGCCCATCAGAGATCGATTGGGACCAGAGGAACAGGGCGACTTTGTTCCTCAGGTTGCAACCTTACTTTTCCCCCCAAAGAAATTCGTTACTCTGGATGGCCTTAACAACAGAATTTAAGCCATCAACTCTGACATCCCTGGCCGACGATCTGCGCTCGATAGGATCGAAACAAACCCCATCTCCCCATATCTCGAAAATATGCCTATTCCAAAAAATTCCATATGCCCAAATTCATCCAGTATGCAGGCCCCACTGATCCACTTACACATGTTTGACATTTCAAAGCCGTTGTTGGATTGTACTCCAAACTTGACCCTATGCTTTGTCGCCTATTTAACATGAGCCTAAAAGAAGAACTACTTCGATGGTTCCACACTATACAGGAAGCCGCCTCTTTCATCCAATTACAAAATCTTTTCGAATCCAACTGTGCTCATGCTAGGGATCGTGAAATCACAGTGGAATCTTTATTTTACTTTGAGCAAGGCGCAAAAGAAACCTTGGCAAGTTTTAATAAACGTTTCCAGCAGGAAACACGGAAGATTAGAAATTTAGACCCCAAAATTGTGGTTCCAGCGCTTACTTCTGTCTTACACATCGACTCCCAAGTTCATGAAATGCTTACTCTGCACAAACCACGTACGGTCACTGAAATGATTGACGTGGTTAATAATTACATCGAGCTGGAGCGCTCAAAGAAAGATAAGATGAAAAACTCCTCTGTCATACATTCTCGAGAAACATCTTTGACCCCGTCTCAATAAGTAGTCACTACAGCAGCACTAAAGCTGCCTACCAAAAACAATGATAACATTCGAAAATAAGAGGGTAAACTGACAGACCTGTCCCAATTCTACCACCAATAACCATAACCCTCTCCGCTATCTTGCCAACGATAAAGGGAGAAGAGTGTTATCGCGCACCACAGGTTATTATAGATCTTCCGAACAGACCCTTATGTCAATATCATAATGTGCATAGTCATGAAACTAATAGCTGTTACTCCCTCATTCGTATCTTTCACCGTATCCCCTTAGCTGGAAGACTCCATAATTATGTCGTCAACATTCAGAAATTTCTCGACGAACAATCATAATTTACTGAAGTCGAGCAGAATCATATCCAGGGCCCAGCTCGCCATTTGTATATGATCAAGATTAAAAAGGGAAGAAAAGAAAACAAGACGATCGTATTCGTCTTGCTGCAAAATGACCTCCTCAGACAAATCGGCAAAACTTCTTCCAAGCACCGGTAAATCCAAACGTCCTTACCAGATAACGTTCAAGGATTACGATACCAGTCATGAATAATACCCTCATGATTACCATCTTGTTATTATGCTCAAAGTGGGATAGGATTACTTACATACAATTTTCATCGACACAGGAAGTGCCACAGATGTCTTATTCCAGAGAGCAATCGAAGTCTTAGGCCTCACAAATTCAATAAAAGCTTCGACAACAACAATTACAAGCTTCAATGGTTCAAAAGAATCAGCCACAGGAAAAATCACTCTGCTAGTTCAAGCAGGTTTAGAAACCTCATTTGTCAAATTTCTTGCCATTGATGCAGAGTCCAAATATTTAGGCATTTTGGGACGCAGTTGGTTACATTCAATCAAAGCAGTACCCTCGACTTACCATTTAGTACTACGTTTTCAAACGGATCAAGGAGTCTATGAAATCAAGGGCAGCCAAGCAGTCGCACGAATGTGCAAAAATACCACTATCAACCCTCATACAACAAAACTTCTCAAAGCATAGCAACTACAGCATGATACACCACACACATTTGAGCAGCATGATACTAAAATAGTTGAAACTTTTGAACTCGATGGCCCCGGGCACACAACCTTCATTGGATCCAAGCTGTCAATCGAAGAAAAAGAAGCCATAATACAGCTACTTAAGATGAACATCGACGTCTGCGCCTGGACTTTTCAAGAAATGCCCAGAATCGATCCTTCTATCGCTTGCCGCCACCACAACCTCCTTCGAGATAGTAAAGCAGTCATCTAAAAATGACAAAATTTGGCTCCCCGACTTTGAGATGCATTCAACGAAGAAATTGATAAGCTTCTTCATGTCGGCTTTATTCGGGAGGCTAAATATCCGAAGTTGGTTTCCAATATCGTCGTCGTTCCCTAGAAAAACTGTAAAATACGAGTTTGTATTGATTTCACGGAACCCTACAAATTCATACCCAAAGGCAGTTTTTCGCTACCATTGATTCCGCAACATCACGACTCAATCGCAGGACACGAACTTCTTTCTATGATGGATGCTGCCTTGAGATACAAGCAAGTTCCACTCACTGAAGAAGATCAGAAAAAACCACTTTTATAACCGAAAGAGGACTCTACTATTTTACAGTAATACCTTTTGGGTTAAAAAATATTGGAGCTACTTACCAACGATTGGTCACTCAAATGTTCGAAGGTCAGCTCGGCAACATCATGGAAGTATATATTGATGATATGATCTACAAAAGCCTGAAAAGAGCATATCATCTCATAAACCTCCAAACTATCTTCGATATCCTTCGCCCATACCAGCTGAAACTTAACCCAGAGAAATGTCAATTGGGTATCGTATCTAGAAAATTCCTGGGCCATCTAGTAAGCAAAAGAGGAATCGAAACTGATCAAGCTCAAATCAAAGCACTCATAGAAATGTCTTCTCCTTGAACGAAAAAATATATTCAAAATTCGCCAGCAAGATAGCTGCTCTTCACAGACTCATCTCAAAGTCATCTAATCGATACAAACTTCTTTACCTTCTTCTTTGTGACAGCCCCACTCCTCTTTTGAGCAAATAGAAAAAAGAAGTTATATGGACTCCTGACTGTGAAATGGCATTCCAAGATCTTAAACGGTACTTGGGGAGTCCTCCTATAATGAATACTCCCATTGATGGAAAATTACTCACCATGTACTTATCCACAACTGAATACTCCATCAGCTCTATCCTTATTCAAGAAGATGCAAGCATCGAGAAACCTATTTACTTTATCAGTAAAACTCTTATGCCTACTAAAAAGCGATATACTACCATGGTGAAGCAATTGTTCGCCTTGGTTTACAGCTCTCAAAAAATTAGTCCATACTTCCAAGCTCACCCCATCAAAGTCATTACAAAATACCCTCTCAAACTCGTACTCTCCAAAATGGAAAAATCTCGACGAGTTCAACAATGGTCTGTTTTTCTTGGGGAATATGACATCTCTTTTGAACCCTCAATATCAATCAAGGGATAAGCAGTAGCCGACTTTTTGGCAGATTTTCCCGTTGAAGACCCAGATTGGGAAGAACTCGAAGACATCTTCACTGACGACTCAATTGTAAAACCAGACGCATGGTTCAAGAGTTCCGGTTGGCGACTTTTTATGGATAGATCAGCAGGACCACAAAGTTCTGGAATTGGCATAGTCCTCGTCATGCCTTCCAATCATCGCATAAAAAAAGCTCTCAAACTCAAATTTTATACAACCAAAAATGAAACATAGTACAAAGGCATCTTGCGCGGTCTTGATCTCGCACTTACTCTCGGTGCTGAGGAATTATCAGTCTATGTCGAATCCTTACTCGTCGCCAATCATTACAACAAAACTTTCAAAATAACAGGCAAAATGGTTGATTACGTTGTCCTGATCAAATAAAAGATGCCACCATTTCGTATTTACCTCGACAAGAAAATTGCCATGCCGATGCCTTAGCTTAAATTGCTGCCATGCTGGGAGATAGTGAAAAAGATCTTTAGAAATCGAGATCCTCGAACACTCTAGCCTCGATATATTGTCTACACTCCACTTAACCGTTACTGAAGATGACGACCCTTAAGACTAGGGAAAACCATTTTTTTGTTTACCTCAGCTCTAACATCCTCCCCAGTAACAAAGAAGATGCCCGATCCCTGTTAGCTAAGCACCCCCGATTCATAGCCCAAAATGGTATATTATATCGACTCATTAAAGGAGGGCCACATATCGAATGTATATCGCAGAAACAGGCTCAGATCAAAATCAGTGAACTTCACGAAGGTATCTGTGGTGCACATATTTTTGGAAGATCACTAGCTCAACGTGCATTCATACAAGGCTTTTATTGGCCCAAGATAAGACAAGACTGTAAAGACTTTATTCGTAAATGCTACAAATAGCAAATCCATGCTCAGGACATCAAGAGCCTGGCCCTCGACTTACATGTTAGCAATGTCATTTGGACATTTAAATGATGGGGAATCGATATCATTGGCCCTTTCCATCCAGCATCAGTAAACAGAAGGTTCGTCTTAGTTGCCACCAATTACTTAACCAAATGGGTTGAAGCAATTCATCTTTGCCATACAGACAAAAATGAGGTCATCAAGTTCCTTTAGGAACACATCATTACCCGTTTGGTTGTCTACAAATGATACGTTATGATAATGGTAAACAATTCCTCAGTGCTAAAGTCTTTGCTTTCCTTCATAAATACAAGATTCAGTTGACAATTTTCGCCCCATATTACCCTCAAGGCAATGGACAAGCTAAAGCCATCAACAAAAGCATCAAATCTGGCTTGCGCAAGCACCTCGACGACAAGAAAGGAAGATGGGTCGATGAACTACTCAGTGTATTATGGGCTTACCGTACTACTCCTCGAGTCTCGACAGGGTGCACTCCATTCATGATGGCTTTCGGTACTGAACCAGTCATACCCTCAGACACGGATCTCCCAAGTACTCGACACAAAATTTTAGATGAAGACAATGAACAAGGCCTCCTTTTCAACCTCAATTGGATCGAGGAAACCAGGGACAAGGCTATTGCAAATTTGGGATGCTACCATGATATATTGCAAAATGCATACAACAAGAAAGTTTAAGAACGAAAATTTGGTATTGGAGACCTTGTCCTACGAGGTTACCATGAGACCTTGTCCTCGACCTAAGAATTTTGGAAAGTTATCAAAAAACTGGGAGGGACCATACATTATATGCTACAAAACAGATAGCGGAATTTATTGGCTCATGACTGAAGAAGAAGTTCAACTTGAATACCCATGGAACACTTCTTTGCTAAAACTCTTTTGCAGATTATACCCCGTAATCGTTTTCTTCAAATCAAATAAACACATTGTTTTATCATTATCTTCTTTACTATTTTGATTTGTCCTCGATCGATACTTTTCAAGTACGTATCTTAAAATCGATTTCTTTACTATTTTAAATTTTCCGCGATCTATACTTTTCAAATATCTATCTGACAATCAATCTCTTTCTACATCGATTTTTCCTCGATCTATACTTTTCAAGTATCTATCTGACAATCAATTTCTTTCTATTTTGATTTGTCCTCGATCAATACTTCTCAAGTATCTATCTGACAATTGATCTCTTTACTATTTTGAATTGTCTTCGATCTATACTTTTCAAGTATCTATCTGACATCGTTCTTTTTACTATTTCGAATTGCCCTCGATCTATACTTTTCAAGTATCTATTTGATAATCGATCTCTTTCTACTTTAATTTGTTCTCGATCAATACTTCTCAAGTATATATCTGACAAACTATCTCTTTACTACTTCATTTTCTCACAATCAATACTTACCAAGTATGCCAGAGACAAAATAATTCCTTACTATCCTGACTTGATTTAAGATCCTTGCTTCCATAAGTATCCTAAAACCTATCTAGACTTCACGCGACCAATATCCAAATACAGGATAGTTTACTTTGAGCTTTTTACCTGTCGACCAATCTCTAATGAGCTCTTGTTCTTCTCCAAATCTAAATCCAGATACCTATTCTTTACATGTCATTTATTGGCCCCTTTTCATATTACTTCGCACACACAAAATTCATATGTTTTCAGTCCTACTAACCATTTGCTACAGACTTTCATTAAACCAATATTCTCTAGTAAAGATTTAGCATTTCAGACGATGCTATTTCTTCATTTAAGGCACCTTCGGGCACCGGCACATCTGCTACTTCCCCAGGAAGATGACCTTCGCCCTCCATCGTTATTTCATTATCGACAATTCAGTTTCTCCACGAACAGCTGACATCTGGGGTACATCATCATCTGAACAGTCACCACATGGAAACCCACCAGCCTTCACAACCCCTTTGTAATATTTCTTTCTTTCTTTAGACTCGTCGAACTGCTCCTTAAAATGCATCCTCACTTCATGGTATTTTTTGTAGCTTTTCTTCATTCATCCGATCTTTCATCTCATCAAGCACTTTCTTCTGTTCCATCTCCATCGATCTTCGAACATCGGCAACATCTTTCTCGAACTCAGCTTTCTGCACTGCCAAAGCTTCTTTCTTTTATTTCTCTAGCACTTTTTTAGCCTCGGCCAATGCAGCCTCCTACACCTTGTTTGCTTCCAATTTATACCTATTCAGTGTCGCATTCAGCTTGGCAATCTCCGCAGTTAATTCTTTCTCGATATTTTTGTACGTAACCAACCGGTTTGCCAAATCACCACTACCCTCCACACGGCCCATTGCTTCACTCATCATCGTCTTAATCTGCATGAAAGTCATATTATGAGTATTTGTTTGACTTACCAAACTTTTTATTCGAGCATAAGCTTTAAGATTTCTCACCTTCGCCAAGTTACTATGTGCCTCACCTTAAAAGGTATACAAACTATCAATCCTCACCATGCACTCTGCCATATCTTTCTTCAACATATCTGCCCTGACAGAAAAAGACTTTATAGTCTTCAACATCTCCGTATCAAACTTCTCCCTTAATTTCTTCTTTGCAGTCCCACCAGTAGTCTTCTTGGGAACCGCACTGCCCAAACTTTGTGGAGGTAACCCACTCACCACAACAATAGGTTTGCCAGTACCTTCGACACCCTCAAAAGATTATTATTGAGTAGTCCTCTTCGAGTTCAGCAACGGCGGTATTTCAACATTTACATTCCTTTTCCTCTCTTTTTTTGTAAATGATTCCCCCAGCATAGCATCATTCTCCGCATCTATGTTGTACCCTATCAACGAAGGGTTATTTAGGGGCAAACATGCATTTGCAGCTCTTTTGTTCTTAGCCGACATTTATCCCCCAATAATTGACACTTCAGTACCTTTAGTTCTCGATCTTTTAAGCCATGCTTCTTGAAAGATTGTACTTTGACGATCTTGATCAATCGCTAAGTTATCGATCCTGCGAAAGAATCCTTCTCTTATCTTATGCAATTCCTCGTTTACTTCCGTTATCTTCCTGATCTCCTTCAATGATGCAACACAGAGAAAAGACACATCTTTACACAATATACATCTAACCTAAAAATACATCAAACTTAAACATTTAAGTTACCTAACCACAGACCTAGATGAAACACTTTTCTTTTAAGCGGCTCTCCTGGGTCTTTTGGATCAAACTCATAATTTCTGGATACTAGTAAATGTTCTTCGGTATATCGACCTCCAGTTGACACCATATCGTAAAACATCGGCCTCTTCAAGAACCTTGCCAAATTATGATACCCTTTTAACTTCGGGTTTATTTTCATCATGTAGTACACACACAAATCATATACAATTATTGCCTCCTCCCCTCTGGCTTTAAGTCTACCATTTATCATACCACATACCCTAAATAGGTCATATACATTTGGATTGAATTGACCCGGGGATACATCAAAGAAATTCATTAATTTTCTTTTATCTGCCCTAAGGGAAAATTGTAGCCCTTTTTTTATCTGTTCTTGATGAACCAGAATACCATCTAAGGGTATGTTCAGGTCGATCATTTCGTATTGATACTTCTCTAGCCTCACATCCCCAGGAATACCATACTTCTTTTTAAATTTAATAATTTCTTTAGTCTCTAAACCCTCTCCATAACAACCTTCTTCGTTCTCTTCTACATCTTCTTCCCCATCCCCACTCCCTTCTCGATCACTCGCCTGAGGCTCATGATCTACACCAGTCTCAATCACTTCTTCCTCAGATATTTTATGCACACTACACACTACCCTAAACTATTCCCCACCCCCTGTATCTGTACTGCTCGAACCTACCATGTATCTCCCCCTCCCCCACAATTGTTGCACACACGTTCTCATATCGATCATCAAAACCACTACATCTTGGAGACTCGCAAATATAACTTTATCATCATTTAAATTGGGTTTATCCATTATTAGAACCTGTAGATCAGATTGAATATTTTAACACAATTAAAATCTTTCATATGTGATACATATATTTATATATATTCCTAAGTTCATATATTCATAAAGATAGCATTGTTGAGATAACTCTCCAACACCTCATTCAATTTACCATCTGCGACTATCATTTACATTTATCCTTATACACAATTCACGATCTAATTCATATCAATTAATTCACCTTAGTATTTTATCATTCAAAAGCCATTTGTTCATTTCTCGATGTTTTTTCAATGTTTAATAAGTAACCTCGATAACTCTTTAAATTTTATCTTCTTATCGAAATTATACGAATTTTAATAGCTTCTCGAAAACGTTTTAACTTTTCTGCCAAAAATAGTTATTTCTATTTTATAAATTTCCTTTCTCTGGCACAAAATCCGGCGATAACCGCAAAATCCTAGCTTTCTCCGCATATCTCGCAACCATCTCCTCCCACTACGCTGTAATTACAGCGCCCTTCGCCAATCCCTTTTACTTCTCCTCCTACCCAATTCTCTCCTTTTGAAAACCAGAATACATAACTCAGAATCACCGCCACCCAAAATTTACAATATCAAATTCTCATACCTACGAATAGTTTTACTTTCTTCTCCATGGACGTATCTCATTCATTTCCAATTCATTACACATTATCTATTAACCTATAACCAATGCATCAACTTACGAAACAATTTGTAAGAATCACTAACCTTGTTTCCGTACAGCTTATGTATCCCTCTCTTTTGCTCGCTTCGCCCTTTTGATCAACACACAAATCTCCTCGGCAATCATATCTAACCACTTTAGCAACGAGCAACAACAGTTATCTCCCTAAAAAAAATTCAATTTGCAAATGATCTGAACAGTCGCCTACCTCTGACATATTAATAGACCCCACGTGACTGTTCACCGTACTACTTGGCGACCGTCCAGTTCCTCGAATATAACGCCAGATGCATTTTTTCTTGACTTTTTTGAATCTTAATCTTCTTACCTTTAATAAATTTCTACATTCGTACTTCAATCCTTCAAATTCTCAAAGAATTTCTACAGACACATTCATATCTATCAGTGCACGATCTATCTTTTCTAATAACTAATTTACATCATTTACCTTAAACTTCATACCATCACCTAATGGAACACATCTCGCCATATTCATTTTTCATATAAGTTCCCCTATTTATATTATCCTACCAATTCCAATACTTATGGGATTATATTCGACATCAGTTGCCTATCATTTTATTCAACAACCATCGTTTAAACACAACATTTATTTCCCGAAGTTTGACACATACATTTTATATTCGACAATTGAACATTCCTTCCAACATACTGAACTTTTTCCTTACATAACATTTACCTATACAATGCCATCTTAAGCATTTACTCTTCATAAGCCCCTCGCTGCCGCTTCATCTTCCCTCTTCACCAACAACTTTGCTCGAGTCCACATGCCACCACAACGTTCAGGAGGACGCCAAAACTGAAGTTTTACACGAAACTCAAATTCCTCCTCAGCCTCCTTCGCCTCTGCCTCACTCACCCCTTCATAATCTAGTTCCTCATGATCATCAAAATGCCAATCCAAGCTCTCCGAACCAAAATATCGGCTGAACAACACCCAGTACATTGCCTGCACATGTCGAAATACCCCATCATGGGCCTGAGCTTTCGTCTTCACCATTTGAAGTAAATGTATCCATCTGTAAATAATAACTTCTATTTATACACCTTCTAGCCACTAAAAAACTCCCCAACATTTATTATGCTTTGAAACTCTACACAGTCAGAGTCAATCAATCAACCTCGAAATCCGTCATTGGCCCCACACATTCAACTACCTTCAACTTTACACACAGGTAATATTCAACAAAATTGTATCACAATTTTTTAATCTTATTTAATATTCGATAACATACACAAAAAACACATATTTATTTATTTCATAAATTTTGTTCTTACATTCGATATCTCTTTCATTCGATTACATTCTCAAAAATCACATTCGACATCTATCACTTTCGAGTACATTTATTTTTAAATACTTAATTTTTATTCCATTACAAATTATTTGTTGTTCCTAACATCCTTCGATGTGTAAATATTTTTGTTGTTTGCTTTTTACCAGAATCGGACATTAAAGCCTCTTTTTAGTCCTTGAAGCTCAATGACTCTCAAGCCACTGAACTTCTAAAAAGACGCTTCAACAGGAAAATGGCAACAAAAAATTGCAAGAACACCCATACGTTTTGCAAGATCCCTGGGCACCCATCCAAGCTTCATATCTTCATCACCATTAATGACAGTTACCCCTTCACCCCCCAACTTATTCCATACATTACATTTTTAACAGCATGATACTACCTCTATTTCTAACAGACACATCTCGTATCTGATTGATCTTTGTTCTTACCTCAATGCTCTCCTCCGATCACATAACAATTTCTCGTCTGTCGGTCTACGCCAGATTTTTTTAGAATGTTCACCATCTTCAACCCTAGACCCAATAATAATCCATACTTGGGACGACTTCATTCCACCAAACACCACCATCCACCTTCCATACACCTCCAATTTAAACCCAACATCCTTAAACTATATTCAATTAACAATATTAATTACGCCTAGAAACCAACTTGACCAGATATAGTTCACCTTGACCTTGGTAATGACATATGCTGACCTCTGAGGATGTTCGACAACCATTTTTAGATTCCAGTTTTCTTCTCGACACAACTACAAGTACTTCTATCGAGAATGGGGTGATTGTAGTATCATATTCCCCAGATTCGGCAAGAATAAAGCCAGCACTCTGTAGTTGAAGATAGCTCAACATTCTGTAGTCGAAGATAGCTCAACATTCAGTAGTCAAAGACAGCTCAACATTCTAGAAGATTTCGTGAGTCCTCGACTTACCAAAAGTAGCCATTGCAGCCTGCTCAAGAAGGAACTGTTAGATATCAGCAAAGTTTGCCCACTACCCCCGGAATAGAAGACTTTTTCTTTTTTTTGTAAATTGCCTGTATATACTATAAATACAGGCAGAGAATAGGTTCTAAAGGACTGTACGTCTTATATTTCTCAATCCTAAATACTAGCAGTACTCGGAAAACTTGTAGTAACTAGCATCTAATAGATTTCACTTCAAATCCTCCTCGAGGTCGCAGTTTTCCTTAGTTTCTACTGAGTTTTCCACATAAAATCTTGGTGGATAGCTCTTTATTACGCAATCTTTATGAACAAGTATTGGCAAAGGTTTTCCTCCTGGGAAACACGCTACTACAGTACTGCCTCTCTAGAATGCCATTAAATGATAAAAATCTATTTTGTTTCATTATTTTTAAGGCAATGGTATGAAGAGATAAAGAATTAGCCTCTTGTAATTCATAAACACCCAAATGGTTGGGCTTGCAATCTTGATGACTATTTATGGTCACATCGTGTACTATATCATGACGACCCACTAATCCCATCTCATGGTACAAACCCTGGACACCAGGGATACGACGCTACCAAACTCTAAATTTGGGGATATACATATCCGGCTGATGACGTTAATCTTAGCGCTTATTGGGAGGTAACCCAAGTGCTAGAGATTACTTATGAGATCCCTAGCATTTCAAGCATTAGTATTTTATTTTTAGCATTGGAGCTATTTTCGGGGAGCAAAGGTCATCATTTATGCATATACCATGGTTTAGAACCATGGTTCACATAATTTAAGGCTTGGGTGCACTATAAACCTTCTAGAAGGTCAGGGTTAAAGCAAATGTCAAGTATACCCCTCAATTTCTAAATTTGAATTCAAAAGCCAAGCATTTGAATTTTCCTCTTAAATCATGGGGAAGAATTTTAGGAACAAACCAAGTGATTTGATCACATGGAGACATAAGGTTAAATTTTGGTCTCCTGCTACTCCACTCTAAGTTCCCCTATTTTCCAAATTGTCACTCTCTCATTCAAATTTTGAATTACAAGAGGCTTTCTCTATAAATTCATGGGGGAATTTACACATTCGACCTCAGTTTGAAGTGTTTTTTTTTTCTCTCTCTCTCTTTGCAACAAACTAAAGCAATAACCAAGCTAACCAACCAGCGATCACTACCAGCCTAAGGAAAATCAACAACCGGCCTACAGTAGCTTTAGCCTCCCCACTTTCTTCAGGATCCTTCTTACGCCCTGTCAATCTCGTTTCAAGTCAGAATATGGAAAAAATATGTTGTTGAAGAGCCCTGTGACGATGGTCACTAACACATTCTACTACCACACTGAAGTCATTCATCGTAAATGGAGGTCACTTTATAACTTAGAGGGTGATGAGTATGGTCTTAACGCTACCCCTCAGTTCTACAAGAATATCTCTAACCCCGCCAAGGTGAATTGCACAATCATGCTCACGTGAGAGATTCAACACTATATTATCACGCTCAAGACCCTCTCTGACCTCACCAATATCGTACCCAAACTACCAAACTTTGACAATGAGAAAATTTCAACATGTCGAGGCTATGTTACTCTTTTGGACGCCTTCCACTCATCAAACTGACATGTAGCACGACTTTCTACATTTTCTCAATTGCCTACAAGAGGGTGATACGTATTGTAACATCCTTTGTAACATCATGGATTTCATCATCAACGCAATCTTAAAATTGTGGGCCAAGAGGAGCGATCCCTTGGTATTTTCAATTCTCATCACAAAATTTATGCCTCCATCAACTCCTTTACCATCTCTCAAGCACCCTCGATAGATATTAAGAAGAAAGATGCCAAATTTTCCTTGGATAGATGTATTCAAGAGCCATGGAAATGAGCCCGAGGGTTGGATCCTAATGAACCGACACCTCCCGCTCAAGATGAGCGTGAAGAAAGTCCAAGCCCAATCTTTCCCACCGCAGAAGAACTTATCCCCATCCAAGACTCCACCACTCGCTACACTATAGAGATTATGTTTATGGGTTGTGCCACTCTCGGAAAAGCTCTTAAAAATGATATGGAAGTTCGTCAAGAACATCGAGAAGCTTCAAACCGATGCACTCGCCACCGCTTATCGCACATATACATTTCTCCAAAGCATGTTCTCTAACAATGAGGTGGGACCCTCTCAAGCTCCACCAACCTGATGTTGTTAATTTACAAGCTCCCGTAGTGACAGTTGAAACTCACTATCTTGTTTAAATGTATTAAGATAGAGTCTAGTTTGCTTTATGCATTTTTGTTTGCGCTTCGTGTGTGTTATGTATTCTTTTATTCCATTAATGTGATCTCAAGTTTTATCTAAATAACATGATATGTTTAAGGTAGGCTTTTATACCGTCTAGATGTGGTATAAAAATCGTTTCATACTTAACACTGGTAAAACCCTAATACTTTCAGCTTTTCATCTTTAACTTGAACGAATTTTAGGTAACAAGGCATGGCCAAAACTCAAAACTTTATAGTTATATATAATTAAATCCTCTTTCTGCAGAAATTGGTTTCACTCAAATCTTATTAAAATCGAATGAGATATTAATGTTTTACCCAACGGCTATGTGATGCATGAAAACTGTGGCGCCATATGTTTCATAATTTTTAAGGTTGTGGGACCATGATTTTTGAAAAATTCTTCCATTCACATTCAAGATTTTTTCAAGACCTTTCCGAATTGTCATAGAATATATTTATCCAACATACAGTTTTTGAGTTATGCCCTCATACATTTTAGTGCTTCATTAGGTTAAATCCGATCATCTATCTTTATCTCTCTACTAACATTTCACTTTTTATCTCTCTATATAGTCGATTTCATACTCATTTTACCACATGACCTTATAAGCTATTATCATACCAAAGAGGCCCTACTTTTCGATACTATTAGATAGGCGTTGTGAATATTTATGCCCAATGCGCTGCCTAGAGGGGATGGAGTTCATTGTTCAAAACTAAGACTACTTTATATTGTGGAGAGTTAGTTGATCATTTTTGTCAGAGCATTACTTTTATAGACCTCTCCCCAGTTATGACTCTTAACTAAGAAGGTCATGCACCTATTACAATTGATAGAGCATTAATTCTACAAGCACTCGCTAGAATAGATCCAGTTCCAAATTAAATTTGTTTATCAGAGACTCGCTTCTAGTGGCAAGGACTATCTTAGAGATTTTTCACTCTTTGAGATGACCACATGTGATGGCGGTAGGCTTTCGATTTCAAGTTTCTTGTCCAACCAATTGGCTATATGTATTGGTTTTATGGTAGTATCCAAGCATTAGGCAGTCCGACCAGTATTGGAATTAGGTTAGAATTCTTGAGCATTCCACATCAGGTCCCCGTAGATGTTAATATAGTCTAATTGGGCGGGTAACCTATATCAGAGTATTGTCGATGTTAGTGCAGCAAGGCAGAAGGAAATGAATATGCTTTACCGCTAGGCTTTTGTGGGACTCTTCATTATTTTATATATGTGACCGTTGGGCTTGAGCTGAAAGAAGGTTCTTGTTGGAACCATTGGATTTTCATAAGAGTTGGTTATTATAACAAACATGGATGGTACACGGTGGGATTACTAGCCCACCTAGTCCATTATAGAGTACAAGCATGAGGTCCGTTAATGTATGATATGAACGTACATCATGACGATACGTGATGTGCATCCCATGGAGGACCCTGAGGAGGAGCATATGGAGGACTTTGATAACATATCCCATAGGTTATTGACGAGGGCGAGCTAGCTAGCATGCGTACCCCAGATCACAACTTGAGTAGTTTACATGCATTTTACTTTTCTAGAGTCTGTCGTTATATTAAGTATTTTATCCAGCATCAAATAGATTATCTTTCGGTAAATATATATATTATATATATATATATATATAAAATATACACTTTTTCAAGACGCACCCCTAGAACACCATCATTAGGACAGATCTAAAGATTGTTATGAAGTTTTATCCACATGGATATTACTTCTTATTAGTAGTCATCCTTACAAAACAATTAAGTCATTCCGACTTCTACATCAGAAAATATAATACAATACAAACAAAATTGGTCACGAAACTATATTACGTAACTAAATCACGAAAAATTGACCATTTTAAGTCGTTACATACCGTGGTCAGGAAAACATATATTACGCTACTGAGGCACGAAATTAAGACCTTGCGTTACCTACCAAGATTGAAAAGGTCACGGAATAAATATTTTGCGACTGGTCACAAAAAAAGGGTACATGAAAATAAGGAATCCCACTCAAACCAACCAGGGCAAAAATTCTTATTTGATGTTGATAGAATTGTTGAAAGACTTGATTTTTTCAAAGGATGATTGAATGATAAGGGGGTCATATCCATGGGCTAGATCTTTTAATAAAAAAAATTCAAAATGTCATAATGATGATATGTAGGTGTATGTATTCAAAAAGGTGTGTCCCTGAAATACTCCCTATATACATGTCTCTAGGAACACACCCTAGACACACCATCGTGACGACACATTTAAAAATATTTCAGAAAAGAGTCCTTATGGATATAATCTTCTCATCTGTGATTAGACTTTAAACTATTAGGTAATTAAAAATTCTACATCATCAACATAACAAAATTTTGGTAAAATCGACAATTAAAAACATGAAAATATTATATTCAATATATTTGAATGTGTAGAAATGTCGGAATGATTGATTTTGTAAGGATGACTAATTATAAGGATATCACATCCAGATGGATAATCATATGTAACACATCTTATGTGTCTTAAGATGGTGTGCTTAGTGGGGTTGTCTCTGGATCTCTCTATATAAATTTTGCAGTCAAAGCAGATTCTTCATTAGTTTCGTGTTATATGCATCTTATTGGTGACAATGGTAACGTTTACTTTTACCTAATTTTTTTTACTTTACCTTTATTAGATATGTTCAACAGTGAGGATAATGTTTAAATTAAGTTTGGGGTGGGAAAACGATTTTCAAGTTATTATAGAAAAAATTGGTACACTCAGTATAACTGGTAAAAGTAGGAAGAATAGTTTATGATTGCCAAATAACTCTAAATAATCATTTAGATGAGTAGTTCGGAGAAATTTTAAACAAGTTTTTTTACTATATTAACGGGATTATGGAAATACGCCCCAAACTGAAAATTAAACATAAGTACTATAATGGATATTAATGAATTCCAAAAAATAGAGCTAACAATTTCTTGGAAAGAAATCATATTTCACACTGCGATAATATTTATCCAAAGGATTATTAAACAATACTATATCAACCAGAGAGATATGAACCCCTATTGGAATAGTTAAAAAATGGATTGCAAATGACACAATGCTACAAAAAGAAGAAAAAAAACAATAAAGAAGAACTATAAAAAGATAATAGTTTAAATAAACTGGTGTGAACCTGAAGTTCGGTCATGAAGGGATAAAATCTTGACACATCATAACCAACTGGCATGGGACTGCTGAACAATTAGATATAGGGGAATCATTATAAAATTAATAGCAGTTGTATAAGTGTTCCTAATCCAACTAATAAAAATGGCAGTAAGTTGGGAGTAAGACACTCTCCAACTGAAAACTCTACATGGAGGAAGTCAAGCCGTTGGATAATAATCTTCTAACAACAATATTGAAGTTGTGACAACATACACAAAAAATATAACCCTTTTTCGGGGATCTTATTAGTATCATTATAGTATAATTGTTTTCCACTGGTTTTGCATAATTTTCAGTGAAACCTCTTAAGTTGATAAATAAATAAGATTTTTTAGGGACACATATATTCATATATCTGGTAACAAGAGTTGTGAGACAACAAACTAATTAATTTGAATATTGGAAAATACTAGTGGTAAATTTTGTTGGATAAAAGTACTGAAAACTAAAAAGACAAAAAACTCACCACAGGGCCCTGAGGGATTAAATGTGTTTGCATTTCTAAATGCAATAGCAGATATGCAAAAGTGGTTTAAATCATAGTTTTATTTTATTTACTAAGGACGAGCAAAAAAAGCAAGTTTAGGGGAATTTGATAGGCACATTTATGTGCTGATTTAAGCCTTTTTTATAAGGATTTTGTGCTAAAAACCTTTTTTTATATAATCATGCCAGTTACCTCTTCTTTAGTTTTACTCTATGGTAGGGCTTGTCAATAGATTATAGTTGACCTTGAATCCAATTCATGTCTGATTCGTACCAAAGGATGAGGATTTAAAAATAATGATCTCTATGACCAATTAGTTAATGATCGATGTGATTATTTTTCGTTAGGGAAAGGATCTGTGGGGTAGGATTAAAACCATGACCCAATCCTTTAAAAACCCTTCTGGTAACAAGGGTATATACATGTGTGGCACGTATATAATAAATTTCTAATATGTCTCTTATGTTTGGTTATACATAATGCATCATTGTATTTCGTATGTTGTATTGGCAATTTTAGCATATTGTTAAAGTATATTTTCCGATGGTTATAAAAATATTTGTTCTACGTGTTAATTACCTTGCTAAATTAAAAATTTGGTGGAAATTTAAGCAAAGGCATCATATCGGACTGACCGGCAGACGGGTCGGATAAGGGATCACCTTAAATCCTTAATAGGATATTCGGTCGGATCAGTAAATAGATATCTTCGGGGATGATGATAGGGTCATAGATCTCTTATTCTAACAGATGGGTGTGAGGACGACCGAATCCTGCCCAATTCGTTCCATTCACACGTCCACTCTTGAAGTGAGTTGATAAGAAGGCTAAATCAGAGCTCAAATAAGACCGAACCACTCGAGGTACCCAACAAACTTGACCTATATTTAGCATCACAGAAGGGTGGAACAACCAATAAAATAAGGAAAACTGCAAATCTCCACAGCCAACATACCGTGCCCAAGGCATTAAGATTAACAAGATCATCGGCAACGAGCACTATAAGTCGCGATCTTCTACATGAATCTCAAGGTCAAAATCTTCAATGAACGCAACGAGAAATGGTGGAGTGAACGTAGGGGTAGTTAGGAATTTTAGGATAGGGTTTTTTATTTAATGTTGTTCTCCTCTCCAAACTACTTTTGTTTTGCAGGGTGTTGGAGAGTTGAGAATATGAGTTATGTATCTCAAAAAATCTCTAAGTTTAGTTTAAGAAAATTGAGCATTTTCTTGTGTAATTTTGTTTATTAAGATGTGTACGGCTAATCCATCAGGAAAGATCTGGGAGGAAGCCTATAGGTGCCAGCTAGGATATCTGTGGATAAGAGATGTTGATCTAGAGGCTTCTTAGATTACCTCTTACGGGTTTTTTTCACTCTCCTAACATGAACAGTTAAAGATTCAAGAGCAATTCTACCCGGAGTAGAATTACTTTTAGATAGAGATGATTTAGTGACGTAGCTTAAACAGTCGCAGGTGGCTAGGAGATTGTCTTTACTCTTCAGAACAAGGGAAGGGAACCCCGTCAGCCCTAGAGTTGCGCTTGAAGGGGTGAGTTCTTTATTGGCTCTATACGCCGAGATCAGAAAACAAAATTAACACTATCCCCGAATTTGATTCAAAAAAAATAATTCTGAGGAGAGACCAAAACTCATATGCTAACTATGGGTGAATTGAGCGTATAGTTAACCTTAATAAATTCCGAACTTCAAACCAAGTGTAATATAGTATTTTGACAAAACAAAACCCCATTCTCTTAGATTTTGTTACCCCCTAGAAAGATGTAATCGTTGTTGATTGACACACTACTTTCCCATGTATTTATTGTTATGCATCATTTTGATAGGACTAACGACGATCTATCATACGTCACATGTCAGTTTACACAATTACCATCACATGGCCCTTCTGTGTTACCTCATCATTTGCGTCGAAATCAACAATATTTGAACATAACTTAGTGAATGAAACAAAATTGAACCATTCAATGTAACCTTTACCACATAGTGCACGACCATCGTATACTTTCTTCCCTTTTGTTGGGATTAGCCATAACTTCTATTTCCCTTTAGAGAATAGATCTAACCAATCATACTTTGTCTTGCATGCACATGGTTTAGTAGCCAATCGTAATCCATTCATTTTAGCATATTTTAATTTGGAGTTTTATACACAGGTTACCTTCGATTGAACAATCGTTGTACTTTATCAATATAGTACGGCTCTTTATGATCAGGACTACCAAGAAAGCTTATGAAATCAATAATTTTTGAATTTATCTGGATGTTTCCTCATTTCTATGTAAGGGTCCCATATGACCTACATAATGAATGACATTAGATGACATTTATATTAGTATAAAACCCAAAACTTCATGGTCTATAAAGGAACAATATGAAATCAAAGTAAAACTTATGTCCACGAGCTTATAATTATCAAGAGCTTGCCTAAACATCTTTAAGCCTTTCTTACCAGTCCTGTCAGTTGTCATCCTTGACCAAGACCACCTTGTACAATACTCAGGAGTATCATAATGCATGGGCTTAGGTATGGCAGATAACATGGGGAAATGTGCGAATATCCATGACTATAATGAAATGATATTGAGTTAATAAATTAAAAGCATCAATATAGCTCACAAACATAATAAATTAATGCATTCATAAAAAATCACCTCTAATAGTGTAGTACATCATGCAAATGTTTTACCATGAACTTTCGAAGCAACACTTAAACGGTAATAAAGGTGTGCCAACACAGCCGATCCCCATGACCATCTAATAACTGAGTTTTTATTCTCAAAGAAGTATTGATACCAAGCTGACACATCAATCCTATTTTTGGTAGGGAACAAGAAAAACCCGAGAACATAAAGCATATATGTTTTCGAAATTGCACGAGAAGACAGTATCACAGGTTCCATTATAGAAGATGACTCACCAACCTTTTAATGGTTTTGTTCCTGGGGATTTCATCCTTTCAACTTGCACACAAACAAATCCATTAACTTCAAAAGTGAAAGAGAGTTTCCTTTCCTCTAGCCTTCATCCAATGGTAAACTTCATCACTTTGGAAAAAAGAGTCTTTAAACGCCTGTTTTACATTAGTTGCTCCCTATTTTCCCCAAAAAATGGGTACACCTTCAACCCTTAACCCAATTAACCTCCAAACATCCTCAGCATTGGAATAATATCGCCCCATCTGAAATGGAAAGTATTAGTATCAAGTTGCCAATGTTGGCGAAAAATAATCAACGCAGAATTATAAATGTTAAGTTATGGCTCCAATTTTCCCTAGACCTTGCAGATAACAAAATAGTGAACCTTTAAAATCTCCCTATCAATATCCCAACAAAGAGTACAATGAAATACACGTAAAAAGCCTGGTTCTTATCATTACAATACAATTAGTAATTCTCTAAATTATCGAAATAGTATACAAGTTAAACTTCATTAATTGCTTTTAATACAGAAGAATAATAGCCATCGCTCTATGTGTCCCGAAGCTGGTCAACAGAGACTTATTTGTACATAATCATCAACTTCTATTTCAGAACTATCTGATTCATTGAGGTTCTTCTCTTTACCAAATTCCTTGACATATCTGTTAGTACCATCTTCATCCACAGGATTGTTCGATCAGAAATGGTTTAAATTAGATATCATCACTGACAGGAACTTCATTAGTACCGAGTTTATCATTTGTACTAGAGTCTTCACCAGAGTCCAATTGAGGGTCATTAGCACCTTCTACATTAGGTGAAAGAACATCCATACTCTCATATTGTTCAGGAGATCCACTTATTTTGCATGCTGGATTATCCATCTATACTGCCACTACTCAATGTTTTATCCTTCGGTTCATGAGCACACATGTTAATAGGTCGTATAGGTGTAATTGATTGTGTCCAATTGTTACACCAAGTTAAGGTTGGTAGGACCTAGTCTTATTCATTATCAGTGTTTGAGGGTATAATAGGAAGACTACTCAAACCCTATCAAGTTAAATAGAGGGGAAGTCCCTCTTGGAGGCTACAACATAGAAAACTATCTGATTAAGGTCTGCAGCCAATCTAAGGGAAGACTCCACTTAAGCTTAGGAGAAGAGGTTAGTAAAATCTTTTTCATATCAAATTCATTTATCATAGTAATTAAATTAAATTCCTACAATTGGTATCAGTCGCTAGGATACATATTTCTATGATTAATTATTGATGTAAAGAGAAAAAGTGACAAAATTGTTGTCAAAAGCTTTTTCTTACTACTTTAATGGTTTTTCTTTTGGTACTTTAATGGTTTTACTGCTCCCGGGGATTAATAGAAACGAAATAGAAAATTCTTGAGTTTTTTATTTCTCTGAGTCCAATTTCTCTCTCTCTCTCATGGACTAGTTCTAAAATCCACATCTCCCCAAATATTAGGATTTATCTCTCTCTCCAATTGTACAATAAAGTTTACCGACACAGACATTATTCATACCCTTGATTTCTAGAGACACCCAGTTTCCAGATCCCCAAATTGCAGATAACCCTTACAATCTTTGTGAGTCCCAAATTTGATCAAATTTGAGTTTCCATTACTTCAGCATTAGTGCCAGATTGTGGAGAGTTTAAAGGGACAAATCTAACAAAGGGGTAGGGAGAGATTGATGGAAAGGGATTTGGGTGTTGGTGCTTATGCAGATGCGTTATCAACTATTGTTGTTATCAATGAGCTTGACCCGGAGAGGGTATTTGGGTTGTTCTTAGATACGAGCAAAGAGTACAGTTTGGATGAAGAATATCACCTTGAAGTGTTTCTCGATCAGCCATTGGCTCAGTCCTCTTTCCTTGGATCCAGCTAGGCGAATCTCTTTGACCTGCCTATACCAGAACAATACATGCTTTTGATTCTTCACTTGGTTGACCTCCTTGACCCCACCAACCTATTCCTCTACTATTCTATATGTACTGAAGTCTCCTTTTGAGGAGCTGGAAATGGGAAGAGGAGACTTGTTTTCTATTTGGTTAAACTTTTGATTATTGGTCCTTAATTACAAAATTGCCCCCCTTAAACTTTAGATTATTGAGTAGGCAAGTGATGGTACCCTTTGTAATAAAAAATATTAGGGTGGGAAGAAATGTAGATGCAAGCATAATGTCTGGAATCCGAAAAAAATGTACCTATCAAAATCAAAGCTCAAATTTTTTGAGGGTGGGCGGCTGCCTACCCTCTGCTCTACCTTCATCTGCCACTGGCTGGCATTAGTCAAGCCTCGCCCAGTCTGTGTATGTGAACGAAGTCCTCTGTAGGAGCCTTTAGAGTGGTTGATTATAGTCCTCTTTGTAAATAGGCTTTACTTAGAGAGTTATGGGGAGTCAACGGGGCTCGTAGGGTTGTCGTACGAGGATTTTTTTTTGGGGTTGCCTGTATATGATATTATTGTTTATGATTTGTTTTGTGGATTGATCTTGTTTGATATGGGTGTTGTTCATAAAAAATTATCGTTTTCAACATTTAAAGATCCTCCTTATTATAAGCCTGATGATCGAGGAGCTCTTACTCATCTATCAGGTATAACCAGGAAGGAGAGGGGTTTTTAATTTCAGATAATAGAAAGCAAACAATTAAAGTTTATTTGGAGCATTAATAGTCTCTAATTTGGCAGAGTTTTAAGAGTGAAGTATGAGTTTTTTTTCTTTAATCCTAAGTACATGGAGATTCATATTTTGCAAGTGCAGAAATCTTATTTATTTGATCTCTGGATTTATTGTTAATATATTGGGTAGCTGGAAATTACCCTGAGTTAGTGAATATTGCCAACTTTAATAAATTCAATGTCTAGGTATACTCCAGCATGAAGCGACTTTCTTAAGGGATTACAATAAATCAGTAGTGAGATATTTAAGCTATAAATCATTAATATTTCTTATTAATTGGAAAATGACATCTGGCATAAGCTAGGATAAATAATCGATGATATAGGGTTTTAATGCCCAAGGATCTCCAATGGGGTTTAAGTGAGATCAAGTAATCGTTGTTGAGAATCGAGGCAGCTACTCTCTCTTCTACGCCAAGAACGATACGCGGAATATGCCAAACAAGTAAATAATCAAATAAAGAAGAATTAACAAGGACAAGTATTTTCCCGGAAGAGGGAGGTGGAAAACCCTTGAAGATGATAAACCACTCCCTACGAACAATCTACTATGATCAAATAGGTTACAACGATCTCTTCTCCAAGCGTACTCAATCTTTTGTGAACTCTCTCAAACCCCAGTTCTCTAGAATTAAACTCACAGAAGAACACTAGCAAATAACCCAAGTCTCTCTTATATACTTGGGTGACTTATTACAAACAGAACATAACTCGAGGCAAACTTAACATCCCAAAACAAACTAGTAACCAGCCAATGTGGTTTTCGTTCGAACAACTTTCATCTCGTTTGAACGACTTTGACGGAACCAAATTTCCAACCTAGAAAGCAAGCATTTTATTCAAACAACTTACAGTCCGTTCGAACGACCATCAATTCGAGTTCACCATTAACAATCTCCCACTTGAAATCGAATTTATCGTAACCCATCTCCAAATCTCCAAATGAATTGCTCGCACTACCTGGACCTTCAATCATGAAGACCCACAGAAGTTGTACATGTTGTCAACTTCTAAAAAGTCACCACCGCCGTAAACATATTGGCCAGATTCACATTAGTGTTAATCTTCACAAGCTTCAACACACCATCCATGAGGAGCGACCGAATATAATGATGTCGAATATCAATATGCTTGGCTCTAGAGTGAAAAACTGCACTCTTTGTTAAGTGTATAGCGTTTTAACTATCATAATACAACTTAAGAGAATGTTGTTCTCTACCAAGATCTTTCATCAACCCTTTAAGCCAAACCATATCCTTGTACGCTTCTGTAATCGCAACATATTCCGCCTCCGTCGTAGACAAAGCTACAATCTTCTGTAGCTTCGAAACCCATGTAACCGCACTGCTTCCCAATGTAAATACAAAGTCACTAGTGCTCTTCCGCCTATCAATGTTACCTGCCATATCAGAATCAACAAAACCCTATAAGCATATCTGAGAAACCCCATAACATAATGTCATATCTTGAGTCCCCTTTAGATACCTAAGTATCCATTTCACAAATTTCCAATGCTCCTTTCCTAGATAACTTATATACCTACTAACAGCCCCTACTGCTTAGGCAATATCCAGTCTAGTATAAATCATAGCATACATAAGGCTACAAACCGTTGATTGATAAGGAACCTTGCACATCTCACCGTGATCCTTCTGTGTCTTCGCACTACACTGCTTTGATAATTTAAAGTAACCTCCCAATGGTGTACTAATAACCTTGGAACCACCCATGTTAAGCCACTTAAGAACTTTGCCAATGTACTTAGTTTAAGATAAATTCAATTCTCGCCACTTTTTGTCTCTTATAACATGCATACCAGCAACTTGTTTTGTAACACCCAAGTCCTTCATAGAAAACTCCCGGGACAACTGTTCTTTCAATTTGACAATCTCTCCCATGTCGGCGCTTGTTTTAAACCATATAAGCTCTTCGTGAGCCTATACACTAGATTTTCTTTCCCTTAAACTAAATACCTTTATGGCTGCTTCATATAATTTTTTCATCAAGGTTGTTGTAAAGAAATGCTGCCTTGACATTAAGTTGTTCAAGATATAAATCTTCAACTGCAACTATATTCATCATAACCCGAATAGTAGACATCTTCACAACAGGAGCAAAGATCTCACCAAAATTAATGCATTCTTTTTTCTGAAAACCCTTTACCACAAGTCTAGCCTTGAATCTCCTTGAACCATTAGATTCCTGTTATAGTCTGTATACCCTCTTGTTATGCAATATTTTCTTCCCTTTCAATAACTGAACTAAATCCCAAGTTTGATTTACTGATAATGACTGCATCTCATCATCCATAGCAAGCTTCCACATCTAAAGCCTTTTGTAACTTTTCTGTTCACTACCATCTGTAAGTAACAAGTGATGTAGGGAGTTAATGTACCTAGCCAGAATTTTTGCATTTCTCGGCTTCTTTCGAAGTGCTATTGGAATGTCTAGATCATTAGGTTCCCCGACTTGATCCGGTGCATCGGACTCAACCACGACTTCTTCATCAACCTCTCGAGAGGGTTCAAATTTAATATCAACACTTTCTACTTCTTCACTTCGATTCCTTTCCATAGGTACTTTGAAGTCTTTATACAAAACTTCCTCATTGAATGTAACATTACGGCTTCAGATGACTTTCTGACTCTTCTCATCCTAAAATTGGTACCCAAACTCATCACCACCAGATTTAATGAATATGCACTTCGTTGGCTTTGCATCTAACTTTGTCCTTTTATATGAATTATCAAGAATATATGAGGTATACAACCAAAAATATGTAAGTGAGAAAGGTTTATCTCTTTATCGGTCCATGCTTCTTCAGGAGGTCCAAAGTCCAAAGCCGTTAAAGGCTCTCTATTAATCAAGTATGCCACCATATTAACCGCATCCGCCCAAAACATTTTGGCAATCCAGTGTTGAGTCTCATAATCCTCATTTTTTTGTTTACAGTTTAGTTTATGTGTTCTACAACACCATTTTGTTACGATATTCTGGGAATAGTCTTCTATAGCCTAATCCTTTTTAATGCGCAAAAGTCTTCAAACTCGTCACTACAGTATTCGCCCCCGTTATCCGATCTAAAACACTTCAGTTTCAAACCGGTTTTATTTTCAACTAGAGCCCTCCACTTCTTGAATTTATCAAGCATATCTGATTGTTCTACACAAAGTAGACCCATAGTTTACGAGTAGCATTATCGATAAAAGTAACGTAATAATGAGAACCACCAAGAGAAGACACATTGGTTGGCCCCCAAACATCTATGTGAACAAGATCTAGTTGTTTAGGTTTTTTGATCTTCTAATTATTTTGAAACTAACCTTCGTCTGCCTCACAAGAACATACTCTTCACAAAACTTAAGATCAACCTCATCAAGACCCTCTAGCTTTCCCTTTGTTACCATCATCTTCATCCCCTTTTCACTCATGTGACCGAGCTGTTTGTGCCAAGTACTTGTATAAATCCCTGAAGTGGTCACACAAATAGTAAAAATTGTGCCTTGTGTTGTATATAATGTTCCTTGTTTTAAGCCCCGAGCTACTACCTTAGCTTCCTTTGTAGCCTTTCATAAAGTATCACCAAAGGTGCTTACATATCCGTCATCATCTAAAAATTGGCTAACCAAGATAAAGTTACGTTCCAATTTGGGTACAAGTCGCACTTTCATTAAAACCAACGTTGCCCCCGAAGGCAACTTCAACCTAACGTTTCCCTTTCTATAAAATATCACCAAAGGTACTTACATATCTACCATCATCCGAAAATTAGCTAACCGAGATAAGGTTACGCCCCAATTTTGGTACAAGTCACACATTCTTTAAAACCAACGTCGCCCCCGAAGAAAAGTTTAACCTAGCGTTTCCCTTTCAAGTAATATTGTGTGCACTCTTATCTGCAAGAAATACCGTACCGAAGTCGCCTTTAACAATATTGGTTAGGAAACCTACATTTGCATTAGTATGGAATGAGGTACCAGATTCAACTATCCAAGATTTATTAACATCGTCACACGAAAGTAGTAGAGCCTCATCAGAACTAACCTCCTTAGTAAGGTTCATTGTTTCTTTCTCCTCATCATTAACTTTCTAAGAAGAATTATAATCTTGCCTAAAGTGGCCCTTCTTTCCAGAAGTCTAACATGTACTGGGTAGTTTAGACTTTCCTCTTGACTGTGAATGACCATTTCCATACATTGGCCCCTTTCTTTAAGACTTCCCTCTTTCCTCGACATTCAATGTACTGTTGTTTGAACTCGAAGAGGGTTCACATGATTTACGCCTATTCTCTTGACTCATAATCAAAGAAACTATAGAGTCAAAGTTAATGTCTTCCTTCCCCGATGAATTGCTCATAGCTGTAATAAACCCTTCTTAGCTCTCAGGCATTTGCCCCAAAAGAGCCCACACTCTTACCTCCTCAGTAAAAGTAATTTTTACAGATTCAAGTTGAGCATGAATTGTATTGAACTCACAAATATGAGCTTGCACACTACCATTATCTTTCATTTTTAAGGTAAACAATCAGCGCAAAAGATGTACCTTATTTGCCCCGAACAGTTTCGAGTACATAGAGGATAAAGTCTCTATCAAATCCTTTGTAGTCGCAACTTTGGAGATCATATGTAGAATTTGAGACGATAACGTTAACCTAATAGTTCCAAGCGCCTTGCGATCCAATCGTGCCTACTTTACAGCATCATGATTTGTTGGCTTCATCTCAATCCTACCTATTGGTAAGTCAAGATTCTTTTGATATAGATAATCTTCTATCTGCATCTTCCACACTCCAAAATTCAAACCATTAAACTTTGTGATCTTCAATTTCTCTTGTTCGGCCATCATTCTTCACCACACAAGCCCTGTAACAAGCGCTCTGATACCCAATTGTTGAGAATCGAGGAAGTTACTCTCTCTTTTATGCTAAAAATGATACGTAGAATATGCCAAACAAGTAAACAATCATGCAAAGAACAATTAACAAGGACAAGTATTTTCCTGTAGGAGGGAAGTGGAAAACCCTTGCGGATGAAAAACCACTCCTCCCAAATAATCAACTATGATCAAATAGGTTACAACAATCTCTTCTCCAAGCTTACTCCAGCTTTTGTGCAGTCTCTCAAACCCTAGTTCCTTAAAATTAAACTCACAAAAGAACATTAACAAATAACCTAAGTCTCCCTAATGTACTCAGGAGACTTATTACAAACAGAATAGATATCGAGGCAAACTCAACTCCCAAAACAAACTTACTAAACCAGTCAGCACGGTTTTCGTTCTTCTAGTCTCGCTCGAACGACTTTGACGAAACCAAGTTTCTAACCTAGAAAACAAGTATTTTGTTCGAACGACTTACAGTTCGTTCGAACGACCATCAATTCGAGTTCACCCTTAACAATCATTAGAAAGGCGGGACATAAAATGGGTAAATATACCTAAAGGAGTTTTCTCCATGGAGTTGAACATTTATCCTAATTTTGAAACTCTCTTGTAAAGTCTCATTAAGACTATTTTGTACTAATTAAACTTAAAATAATTAGCCACCCAAAGGAGACTAAGAAACTTCTAATTAATTAGTGGGTCAAGATAGGCTACACAACATGGGGAGATGAGAATAACCCTCAGCCCAAAGGTGAGGAAGTGTCTCGAGTTAAACTGTAAGTGGTCAGTCTAGTCTTGAGCGTGAGTGATCAACAACTTGGATACAATATATGTTAAATTACCACCCAAAGGAGGGATTCGATGGTATATCATTGTACTCGCAGAGTGAAAAGTCAATACCAATACAATATACACTCTGACTTGACCATCCTAACCCAGGGAAGATCGAGATTAAAGACATCAAGTTATAGATCTTTTACAGATCAAGTTAAACGTACATAAATTTTTAAAATTTATATGCGTCCTAATATTAGCCTTTGGTTCATGGAGTTATGGACCCTATGATCCAGAACCAACTGACTAATATTGGGACCTTGACGAATTCTAACTACTCCAACTGGATGCTCAAAATCCAGATTACCCTAGGTTACCTTGATTTCGATTTTGTTCTCACTGAAGCCAAGCCCAAGGATCTCACGGATACCTCCTCTGATGCTGAGAAAGTGGCCCATGTTAAATGGGTCAAAGCTAATAAAATGGCAAATCTCATCATTCGTTCTTCCATTGATCCTATTATGCGGGGCGGTATCGCTGAGAAAGGTACTGCAAAAGAACTGTTAGATGTTATTAAGAAACAGTTTGAGGGTTCCGTCAAGGGAAGGCAGTACATTAACTTATCTTGACATTTATCGTTGAAGTATGATGGCAATGGAAATGTAAGCTCGCACATTCTTAAGATCTCCAAGTTAGTTTTCTTACCTTGAAAGAACTCAGTCTCACCATTGATGATATGTTGATGGTTCACTTAGCAGTTTAGTCTCTTCCAAAAAAATTCGAGATATTCCAAGTTCACTACTAGAATTAAGATAAGACTTGGGAAATGAATGAGTTGATTGTAGCATTGGTCTCTGAAGAAGAATGACAGAAGAAAGGTAAAATATAATCAGCTCATCTGATTACTTCCATGAAGAAGTTGTTCATCAATTCTCAAGGGAAAAAGAAGTTCATGAATCAAGGTTCTGGGAAGAAGAAAATTTTCAAGTCTAATGTAGAGCAGAGTTCTCATTCAGGGAATGGGAATGGGAAGCAGAATGTGACTTTTTCAGCAACTACTTAATCAGTTATAGAGTGTTTCTTTTGTAAGAAGAAAGGTCATTTGAAGTAGGACTATCGTTCTTACAAAAACTGGCTAACTAAAAAAATGAGTTATTAGTTATATTTATGTTTGTTTGAATCCAATTTGGTTGATGCTCCTACCAACTCTTGATGGCTAGATTCTGGGGCCACTGTTCACATTTTGAATTCTCTATAAGGGTTTATCAGTAAGCGGCCGACAAGGCCTGAGGAGCAGGTTTTCTCGGGAGATGCTAGAAGCCTTCCTATTGATTTCGTTGGCACTTTTTGCTTGGCTTTAGACACGGGTGTTACTTTAGATTTGACAAACATCTTTTATGTTTCATCGATGAGACGATCTCTAGTTTTAGTTTCTCGATTGCACTTTTTCAATTATTTTATCAATTTTAGACATGATGGTTTTGGCATTATTCATCATGATTCTATTATTGGTTTTGGTTTACTAGTTGATGGGTTATATCGTCTATCTCTTGATCATTCATTTGAGACTTCTTGATTATATTTATCTACTGAGGTTAGTATTTCATCTAATTCTAAATATTCTAGAGTTTCTAAGCAATCTTCGATGTTATGGCACAAATGACTAGGACATATTTCTAGAAAGAGGTTAGAGATTATGGTTCAAGGTGGGGTTCTCAGGGTTTTAGATTTCTGTGATATTCAGACTTTCGTCAATTGCATTCGTGGAAAATTGACCAAGCTCAAGAAATTTAACTCTATTCGTAGCACAGACCTTTTACAACTAATTCATACAGATATATGTAGACCTTTTCCTACTCTGTCACGCGGTGTTCATCGATATTTCATCACCTTCATTAATGATTTCTCTCATTATACCTAGGTTTTTCTTATCCATCAGAAGTTTGAATCACTTGATGTATTCAAGACTTTCCAGTTAGTGGTTGAGAAATAGTTAGATCGAAAGATCAAGGTTATCTGGTAAAATCGAGGAGGCGAGCATTATGGTAAGATCGATCAAGACGGTCAACATTCGAGACAATTCTATCAGTATTTAAAAGATTGGGGTATTGTAGCCCAGTACACTACTTCTGGATCACCAGAGCAAAACTTTTTGTGAACGTCGAAATTTAAATTATTAGAATATGATTTGTAGCATGTTATGCCATACTGATTTACGTATGAATTTGTGGGGAGAGTACATATATTATTCAGTCTATATTAAGAATAAAGTTTCTTCTCATTATATTCAAGTTAATCCTTATCATATATGGTCTGGGAGAAATCCTACTCTTAATCACTTGCGTGTTTAGGGTTGTCCTGCAGAGACAAAATTATTTAACCTGAATATTGGAAAGTAAGATTCGAGGACTGTTAGTTGTTTCTTCGTTGGTTT
>JACGCM010001250.1:0-23175 GCA_014058105.1 Kingdonia uniflora | reverse complement strand
GTGCTGATGTTTTACAAGGGAGGGAGGGAGGGTTTTTGATTGAATAATGCTGAACCTTAAATCAAGTCTGAAATAACTCTAGAGTGGTAGCGTTTTTTGTTTTGTTTATGAGGCAAGCCGATTTTATATAGGGATCCGTAACCTGAGTTTCCAACCTCAAAGTTTCGAACCTACAACTCCTCTCTTGGTGGAGGGTCACAACCACCACTGAGCCAGGAGCCCAATGGTACCGTTAATAAGTTAACAAACACGAATCGCAAGGCCATCAATGGTTTATGGAAAAAAATGCTCCCATTGTGTAGGTTTAAGACTCTAAAAAGCTGGCCTTTGCAATAGTTAGCAACTCGTCAATCATGGACCGAATTTAGTTCTAGCTGTCCCTGACCTACCAAAAAGATTACCATGACAAATCTAAAAGATTTGATATCTCAGATTTGCACTTTTCCACCTTAAAAACTACAGTAAAAAGATAGATATATAGATAGATAGAAACGGTGTCCAACTAGAAGGGAGAGAGGAGAGGAATGCAGGGGAGTCTCTCTTATTTGAGACTTCAATTCACCCGTTACAAATTTCTCGCATGGAATATTCCTTGTGTCATGCACAAAGTACGTACACAAGCACAGTAGTAAAGTTGTAACTCTAAAGTACCCATATCTAGGCATGCAACAAGAAAGCAGTGTGATCAAACGCATACAAAATATCAAGGTGTTTATAATACAGTTAAAATAGAGATGGTAAAATGACAGACTAGAGGCTTGAGTAGAAGAACTGGGGAAGATATTTTGTGTTATATATAGTGAGATCCGTATACATGGAATAAGCTTTCAAAATCACAAGAATACCCCTTGGATGAACATGCACCATACCTAATGAAGTACATCTGAGGGAAGCCACATTTTGTGCGCAAACTGGCAGACAAGCTATTCGCCTATACACTATAATATTCGTCATTAGAGGAAGAACCTAGATGAAAAGAACAATAACTAGAACAGCAAGCATATAGTGAAATGTCTAGGTTGCCGTTTGCTCTCTCCCACCATACAGGGTAAGAGGCAGTCAAGCTAGATAAGGAGACTGCCTATGAACCACTAAAGGGCTCTTGGTATGTTAGTTTACCTACTCTTTGGAGGACATAGGCAAGTCATCCTTGTCTACCAAACTACACTCTCATCTTCATGTAAGTCCTAAAACCTCTATTTATAAGGAAATTAGAGATTAATACGTGAATATAGCCGTGGATGGTCAAGTTGTCTTGCTCATAGGTTTTCATTGACCCAATGTCACTAATTAACTTTAATGTTGTAGAGGTTCCCCTTTTTCCATGAAGAATATATTCCTGCAGTATGACATAACTGCAATGTCCAGGCTAAAGATTTTTTTTTTTTTTTTTTCAGGCAAGCCGCAAAACTCATATAAAAGGTGTATTGTTCTTCCATATAGAACTTTTAAGCAAATTGGATTTGATCAATTTATCATCTTTTACTCTTTTAGCCCTTCTAAAGCTCATAGTTGTATCTCTTGAGGCTGCATTCCTGTGACTTTGCTAAAGTTGAGATGCCTAGTCCCCGAGGAATATATGGATTTTGTATGAAATCTTTGCATATATATTCTTTATTCCCACCCAGCACAGGTCAATGCGTTTTAAAAATAATAACAAAATTTGTTCTCTGACCCAAATAATGGTTGACCTGTATTTCACACTCTTTATCCAAAAAGGGCAGTCTTGATAGAAGCCAAGAAAACTTGAACATGAGAAAGTGCCCAAATGGTAAATTAAAATTTATGTACAAATTTCCCAGATTATTACTACGGTTATTATTTATATGTGCTTACGATGTTAAATGTAACAAATATCAAAAACCTGGTTTGAGTTCTTGTTTGTTTAGTGATGCTTTCCATGCTTGAGATATGTTTGCTTTTCTCTTTGACAGACTAAATATCATTCTTAGTGGTCTAGTTATGAGTTCTTACAAGAAAATCGGGAATATTCACTTCCAATGCAAATGGACTAAGGTTTTGCAATTGGTTGGATATGACACGACAACCATCCATACTGTGATGGATATGAGATAAGACACGCATTGAACCACAAGGTGGGAACAACTCCTGTCAACCATCAAAAGGAGAAGTGCGGAAGAGCCTAACCCCAGAAAAAGAATTCCATAATATAGTAGGCACGTTTTTCTTATTAAATGTCTATTCCTAGTTATTTGTTTGAAAACATTCATACCTGACACAGGCCATTTGTTATAACTTCATGTTGCTCGAATCTGAATATTCTGAACTTGATTTAGGAGTGAAATTTGGGTTAACTTTTCCTTGTTTATAACTAGGGTCAATGCAGAAAATGAGTTTAACACTGTCAGCAAAAATGCACTCTAACAAACCTTGGATGTTGTCTGTATTCATGTCCGCTCATTTGTAGCCGTAATTGCAGGAAGTAACCAATTTTAAATGAGCGCCAGTAAATGCCTACAATTAATTCAACTCCATTGGTGTATCATTCTATAAGCATTTTTCGTCATGAATGTAGTTGAAAGATTGAAAATTTTAGTATTATGATTCTAGGAAGTATTTAAGTATTTTTTAGACTTCTTTCTCCAAATACACAATATACTGTGCACCTCCTTATTCCAAATATTGATGACTAGGTCAGAGCAAGTATATATCTACAGAGAAATTCGACAAAGATCACATAAAAACACAGAAAATAGCTGAATGTGTTCAAAAATTGGATTGTCATATAACTGAATCCAAGCCATAAGAATTGCTATGTGCTGAACAGTACTGGGAAAATAGAGTTTAAATTTTGGAAGGAGGGGGCTATATCTCTCTCCGATCTGGCATTTAGCCTCCTTTTGTTTGTAAAATTAAAAGTTGTGTACGGCAGAAGCTCAAGCAAATCAAAACTAGCCCACAGTTTATTATAATTTATCTATTCATGCTTATAATGGGTTTAGCTGCATCTCCCCGTTTTCTTGATTGTTCATAGTAATGTTATCCATAAAATCGGACATTTGTTTCAAGGATTTTACTCACATAGATCTTTTCATCTTATAACAGGTTTCCAATAGAAAAACTTAAATAATATCTTTCAGAATAAAGGTAACAGAGTAAGACTAACCTGAGATCTGGTTGACAAGACTACATGGGATGCTTGCCCTGTTTAATCAACAACAGGCTTTAACAAACTTCATCAAGGATGCATTTTAATTTCCTGGACACCTTGATGAGGGTTATGCTTTGGTGGCCATATTGCATTGGGTTCACCGTCCCAACTTTAGATCGAACCATGCACTGAAACTGTCACGGCCCAGCCCGGGTCTGCCTCTACAGCGCCCGGAGCATAGCGGAATACGAGGCCGTGCGGCGTACATGCACGTGCGGCTGGCATGTACTAGCAATCTTTACGGGCGCGGCGCGCCAGTGGAATAAACCCACAGATGCTAGAGCGACATCCAGATAATCTTGGATACTCGTGAGGAGTCGTCAAATAAGTATTCGGTATAGACAACAACGTTGAAGGTTCCCTCAATAATCCCTACAGCGTAATCTCTCGTGACGGGGCACAAGGTACGGATAACACATATGTCCTAGAGCGGATCAGGATAGCTCAATATGCGGGGTTCCAGATATGGGACATGTATATCTCAAGGGGCGATGAGCCTGAACTGGTTACATAGTCCTTTTATAGGGGTGGTGCGTCTCGGTTAGCCCGTGGGGCATAGCGACGACATAAGACACCATATACAAGCCCTATCAATAAAAGTGGCCCGCATTGCGAGGCAATGTCTCCTGGCTTTCCCTAGGCCAATGAGAACTCATGACTATCCCTTGTAGATAACCCATGAGCCGGGGTCCATGATGATCAAGCTTTGAAGCTATTTTAGTCATGGGGAGGATTGGACCAAGGTTCCTCCTTAATATAGTCACTAAGTAAATAACTAGTTTCTAAAAGGAAACGTTAAAACTGAAGACGAAACGTACTGACCCTTCTTGCCCCTTTAACCAATTCCGATTTCGACGAAACTTGACGTGCAGCTATATTAGGGTCTAGAGAACATATATCCAAGGTCAGAGCTCAAAACGCTCGGGTAGATTTGCCCGGCGTTTGGTAGGGCGTCACAAAAACCATTTGTTGCACATATAATTATTAGGACATAAGCTTATGCTGAATGTTAATTTCCCCGTAATGGTCGAAATCAAGGATCACTGCTTTGGATTTTAGGATTAATAGTTGCACTCATCTTCCACTTGAGAGTTGAGATACATTCCAATCGTTAACAATAAAGAAGCAATGAATATTTCTTGGGTTTTAGCAAAGATTAAAAAAAAAAAAAAAAAAAAATTCAAAACTTGTATATATCTACAGTGATAATTGTCAGTTTACAGCCTAGATAGCTTGGTTATTGGTAAATTATAGCCTTACATGGAAATACAAAACACTAAGTCGCCCTTAGGCTACTATTTTTCTCTACTTGCATCCTTATGGATACTAGCTATCTCTAACACAAACTTCAAGATGTCATTGACAACTAAGTCTTGAAATAGTTCAGATTGAGAGATCCCACTTTTTTCAAGAAGGAAGCTGGGGTTAGCTCTTGGTTTATGGTACTTTTCCGCAACTTTTAATAAATGATGTTGAATATGCATGCCATTGAGCCAAGATAATTAACAGTAATTCATACATGAACAAGAACTTTCATTAAAATAATGAAACAATGCAATCACTCGACAACATCTCTCTATTGTAAAGCCTAGAAATGAGGTTAGGGACCGAGTGGCAGTCCCCACGGATATGGATATTCTTATAGCTAACTTCTTGCTCTCAAGGTAGAAGCTTTCTCCTTCACATCTTCTTTGGGATTTGGTCGGCATGTAAACCTGTCGACTTCAATCTTAACAGGACCTCATCCAATCTGTATTGAGCTACAACCCGACTCATTCTTGATTCCAGATCCCCTCATAACCTTCCTTAACCTTGAGACTTCATATGGGTAACTTCATGTTTGCTTTCTCTCTTGGTCTTGGTCCAGAATTTAATACAGTGGAAGAAATTTTTGGTTTACTTCATGGTCTTAAAACTCTGTGATCTGTTCAGCCTCTACCCTCTTGTGGTGGAGGTGGACTCTCTACAACAAAAGTACAGTTCCTCCTAAATACTCCAATTTTTGGTATAAGCAAATTGCACCTTTGTCTCATCCACACTTTCAGGGAAGGCAATCACACAGCTGATGCTCTCTCTAAATTGGGAAGTGCTCAACAAAATCAGTTTTTTTGGAATGGGATCTGCCAAGGCAAGCAAGAGCTGCCTTCATTCTGGACAAAATGGGCATTGCTTACTTCAGATTATACTTTGGTGCTTCTTTTCTAGGGCCAGGCTGTAGCCCTCCCTCTGTAATTTTTTCTCTTATCAATAAAATCCCACAAAAAAAATAAAAAAAATTCATTCTAATTCCCAAACTTGGCATGGTTTCTAGGTTCCAACTAAGTCTTATGAACCTGTAAGTATAGCTTTCCCTTCTAGAAGTTGTAACAGCAAGATGTTATAGAAGTAAGGTATTTCAGCAGCAGTAAAACAAGTACTTCGGCAATGAACAACAGCAACTCAGATGTTAAACAACGGTAGGGACAGCAGCAACTCAGATGTTAAACACAACGGCAGGGACAACAACAACTCAGATGTTTAACAGGCAATAGGAACTTGATGTAATAGCAGCGACAAACAACAACCTCGAACAGGCAGATTCCAGCTCCGTAAGTAGCAAGTAGTGCAGACGGCAGTTTCAGTAGCACAAGAACTCCGGTAACACCGAGGCAATAGGAACTTGATGTAATAGCAGCGACAAACAACAACCTCGAACAGGCAGATTCCAGCTCCGGTAAGTAGCAAGTAGTGCAGACGGCAGTTTCAGTAGCACAAGAACTCCGGTAACACCGGAGTTTAAACTTTGTAGTTTCAGGCAGTAGCAAGAAGAACTAACACCAGTACAGCGCCTACAACAACAAGAGAGAGGTTGTGATTGCTCGAGGCGTGGGTCGCACTCTCTTTAAAGAGTATTTCGACCTACCTCGTAAGGTATCTGATCTCTTTCCAGGATACAACGGGTAAGGTATCTGATCTCTTTCCAGGATACAACGAGCGTAACGTATACAGTAGACTTCAGTTGTCCCGGAAGTCTACGTAAGAACGGAAGTCTACGTAAGAATGAAGTATGCACCACAACCACACTGAAGTCTACGTAAGAATGAAGTATGCACCACAGGTAACCGTACAAGAGAGAGAGAGAAGAGTGTGTGTGAGTTATTTTGCGGCCCTCTCTTTGTGGGACGT
The DNA here is from genome assembly GCA_014058105.1 of Kingdonia uniflora. Lineage (NCBI taxonomy): Eukaryota > Viridiplantae > Streptophyta > Magnoliopsida > Ranunculales > Circaeasteraceae > Kingdonia > Kingdonia uniflora. Next base: position 16,838 of record JACGCM010001250.1, on the reverse strand, counting down.
GTCCCTGAGGATTAGGTCTCCTCAAGAGGTGGAGAGAACAAAGTGAAGACCAAGACTAAAGAAATAAACCAGACCCAAGGCCTCCAGAGCCAATTGCCCAATCCCAATCCCAAGTCCGAGCCGAGCCGGCCCGGTAGGCGGGGCCGCCTGAGAGAGGTCCAAGTGTGTATAGAGTATAAACCTCTCACACACTCACATAACTATACACTCTCTCTATTTCACATGTTATACACATGTCACATGGGTACTACCTTATATGTTTAGTTCTTCTATTGTTTATAAACAATGTGGGACTAAACTTTAGGCTATAGTATAGGAGTCACATAAAATAGATGACCAAGAGGTCATGGGTTCAAGGCTCAAAAGAGGTATAAGTTTTGAAAAATTCCAACACTTTCAGAGAAGGCAATCACACAGCTGATGCTCTCTCTAAATTGGGAAGTGCTCAACAAAATCAGTTTTTTTGGAATGGGATCTGCCAAGGCAAGCAAGAGCTGTCTTCATTCTGGACAAAATGGGCATTGCTTACTTCAGATTATACTTTGGTGCTTCTTTTCTAGGGCCAGGCTGTAGCTCTCCCTCTGTAATTTTTTCTCTTATCAATAAAATCCCACAAAAAAAATAAAATGAAAAAAAATAAAAAAAATTCATTCCAATTCCCAAACTTGGCATGGTTTCTAGGTTCCAACTAAGTCAATTGGTTGAAGGGATGTTAAGTTAGCTCGCCATTTACATGATTTCTACATGCACCAAGCACTGCACCCCCTACAGAAGCACCAGGCACTACCGAGAATATCCATTATAGCATATGCTTGACTTGAAAATAAACCTCATATTCTGGCAGCACTTGGTTAAAATTAAGGTTTCCTTCATCCACAAGTTTTGGCATGACTATATGCAGATAACAAATTGGAAAAAAGTCATGGCATTGGGTTTAACCTTGAACTCCTGCATAACAGAAAGTGATCGATCACATCAGTACCACATCTATGCACCCCGCAACCATAGCACTTGAAAGTTAAAACATGTACATCATTGAAAAATTATTGTATGATTTCTAGTAACCGAGTATGTGTCATGAAAAGGCAGATTTGGAGCATGTGAGGACGGATCACTTGCGACACATCAGAACATTTTCTGTTGAGGAAAGTATTGAGTGGTTCGATGAATTGCTGTTATTGATTCGAAAATTGGGCTTTTTGTGATGATAAATTGGGAGGTGGGGGAGTAAGGGTTGTCATGAGTGTTATGTTTCAGTTACTTGTGTTTGGCTTGTTAGTTGGAGAGACGGTTAGAAGGAAGGGAGAATTTCTGAATGAATAATGAGGGGCAGGATGTACTTTCAGGTATTAGGGCTGCCTGCACCAGCTAACTGAAAGAACCTAAGAAATCATGTTGCTTAGACCTCAAGTGCGGCAGCTTTAATAAGCCAATAAATCACTACGAGCATCTTACGATGTATGATCATAGAAATGCTCCTCACAGTTGGGTTCAAGAGGTAATAAGTCAATAAATCACTACAAGCATCTTACGATGTATGATCATAGAAATGCTCCTCACAGTTGGGTTCAAGAGTGTAAGGCCGCTGGTCCTCGCAATAGTGAAGCAACTCATCATTTATGGACCGAATTCACCTCTGGTTGAACCACCCCAAACTCACCCACAGAATTACAAAAATCTACGAGATTTGGAATCCCAAATCTGCCTCTGTCCATCTTAGAAACTACGGTAACACCTGAATCATACTTCACGATAAAACACTGTGATTAACACATAAAAACAGCTAGGTATCCACAATGGGGATTGTAAATCTTTCTACTTCTCGAAGTATAATGACCGACTTAGAGACTCGAATAGAAGGAATCAGGGGAGACTTACATGTTATATGTGATGATTGTATAAATAAGTGGAATAAAAAATGTTTCCTACTCGATAAATGCTATTTGCCTTCAAAAGAAGAATACGACTGAAATACAAATATAAGCATTTAGAAATCACAAGAATACTCCGAGGATGAACTTTATCCACTGTAGAAAAACTTAAGAAGTACATTTATAAGGAGCCATATCTTATGTGCAAACTGGCGAAGAGCTACACTGTCTCACATTCTTCATTAAAGGCAGATCGCTGACATGAAAAGATAAACAGCTTAATAGCAAGTGTATAGCTACAGGTTTATATACTCGCTGCTCTCTCCCACCACTACCAATGCAGGGTAAGAAAAGAAGATCTAGCATGAGAAATAAGAGGCAGTCAAGTTAGCCAAGGAGACTGCCTATAAACCACTTAAGGGCTTCTAGACGTGCCGGTATCCTCACCCACCCTTGGGAGGATATAGGCAACTCATCCTTGGCTACCAAACTACGCTCTCATCTTCATGTAAGACCATCTTTCCTCTCAACACACCCTACATATAGAACTCCACTTGGATGCCTATATTCAAGTTCTAAAACCTCTATTTATAGGGAAAGTAGAGATCAATACGTAGATATAGCTCTATTTGTCAAGTTGCCTTGTCCATAGATTTTTCATTGACCCCAAATCACAAACTTTTTAACTTGTAGAGGAGAATATATTCTTGCAGTCTGCAATTACCGTAATGCTCACTATATGTCATATATTACGCTCAAATGAAGATAGAATTTGGATGGCAGGACAAAAGACTCATAAAAAGGTGTAATGTATCTCAAATTAGCAAACTAATCAACTTGCATTTCATCCGTTACCCTTAAGCTCTTCCAAAGGTCAAAACTGTAGCTCACTCTCCATGAGGCTACACTGTTCTGATCTTGTTGAATGGTGACATGTGCAAAATCCCAGAGGAGATCTTTGGAATTCGACTGGAATTTATGGTCCCAAGTATCCTAATTAGTGAGATGTATATTTCTCTTTTTCCACTATAGTTTTAGTCATTATTCCCGCCCAACATAAGTCGTCTTCTCTCCTTTCAAAAAGTTTTTGTTCTCATAAAAGAATAATGGTTGACCGGCATTGTTTCACACTCTTAATCCAAAAATCCTCTTTTCCAGACAGAAGCTAAAAAACTAGGACAGAAGGAAGTGCCCATATGAAATTTTTATGATGTATGATGTACCACAGGTCACAACCTGGTTTGCCAGCTGTTGTTATTTGTATGAGGACGCCGGCTATGCTTGGGACATTTTTCCTTCGAATTTTGCTACGAAGGGCTGCCACTAGGATAAATTTATACTATGTGATCTCAATGTGAATTCTTAGGAGATCAGAAATTCTCAGTTCCTATACAAATAGACTAATTAAGGGTATGGGTTGGATATGAGAACTGCAACCATCCAGGCATCCCCAACGCGTTTGATATGAGACCACATACTCATTGAACCACAAGGTGGGAGCCACTCCTCCCAACCTCCAAAGTGAGTGTAACACAAGAAAACAATACCCCTAAAGGTTATATAACTTTCGAAGAACACATTCATATAAAGGGAATGCTGTTCTGTTATACATCTAATCTAATTATGTGCTGCTAGAACACGTCATATCTGACCGAAGCCATTTACTATACATCTCCTTTTCCCAATTTCCAATTTCCAATTATTGTTGATTTGATCAGAGCAAGTAAATCTTTCATCCACAAGGAGAATAACTGAAAGTGTTCAGAAATTTCATGCTCCAAGCTAATAAAACTAAGCCACGCTTTACTGAATTATTTTATCTAATTATAAGAAGTTTAGTTTTATCTCTCACTTTTCTTGATTTTTTTTTGACGAGAATACGGTGCGGTAATAGAACTGTTTCAATTCTATGCCAATTAATAACAAAACTAAAAACAAAACAAACTAAATTAACATAAACTTTCTACTCAAACTAGAGTTTCAACTTCAACAACCAAAGAACAATTACACCACCTTACTGCATTTATTCTCCAAAACCCTAATTATTCCCTAGAATCTCCACTGAAATATCTCTCTCAATCCTACTGACCCAACAATAAACGAAATATTAAAACAACTCCAGCAGTAATCTAACTAAAGTAGGCTAGGTCCTACCCGACAGTGAGAGACGACCATGTGACCCGTGTCACATCAGTTTTATGGTAGTGTTAATGTCTCCTTCAATGAATTAGAATCATGGGAAATTTATCTCATGGCATTTTACTTTTGGCTCTTTTACTTCAATAAGTCCCCCTAATGACAAAACTTGCATACTACCTGAATAAGACTTTGACAAGTAATAATTTACGAAAACACAAGTTCATAGTTATGAGTTACTGTTCCATGTGTAAGCATGAAGGGGAAACCATTGACCATCTTTTTCTTTACTGTGGCATTTGGATTTTTTTTTATTGAAATTGGTTTTACCTGGTCTCATCCTAGTAGCGTAATGATCTTCTTATCTGAATAGAACTTGAATAATCTTTTTGATGTGATAAGATTATGTGGTGGTTTGTCCATCTTGCAGTTATTTGGGCGATTTGGCTTGAGAGGAATGGGAGGAAATTCGAAGGAAATTAACAGACGAAAGAGAAAGTTATTATTTCGATAAAATATTTTGTTTCTCAATGGAGTAAAGCCCCGGTTGTTGTATAAGGGAGTTCTTCAATTTTTTTGGTTCTTGGTTAAAGAAGTCATCATAAGAGGTCTATGATGTTTTCCTTACCTTGGAGGGCCTTTCTACCTTGTTTTGTTTGTTTGATATGCTGTAGTTTTTCTTCACTTTGTCTTTTGTTATCGTTTTAGATATCAATAAGTTTTACATTCATCAACCAAAAATACATTAGAAACTAAAGTAGCAAAGAAGGTGTACCTGAGATATGGTTGTTGCAGCAACTATTAGTACATCAGAAATATATGCTGCTTCTTTCTCGTAAATGAAAGGCCACCTTGATTTTGACCATCCTGCTAGGGATACATGCTCTAATATTTAATCAACAGCGTTAACAAACATTAGTGACGACATAAGAAACAAACTTCATGAAGGCTGTTTTTCTTAGGCACCCCAGTTATGCGTTCATGGCAAAACCCCATTTGTTTCACGTGTCCTTACGAATCAAATCCACCATGTACAGCAATTGTTTGTAGAGCATATAATTAGTAATACCTGTTAATGGTTATAAGAAATCAGCAATCACTGCCTCAGATTTTAGGAATAATAGTTGCATAAGTCTTCTACTTGAGAGTTGAGATAAATTCCAACGGTTACAAACAAAGAGATAGTGAATATCTAGGGTTTTATCAAAAAAGAAACAACAGAACGAAATGAAGGTGTCTATATCAAAATCATTATAATATGCTAGTTTGCAACCTAGAAAGCTTGAATATTTCAGCCTTATATGGAAATACAAAAGACTAAGTTTCACTTCGGCTATTACCTATCTGAAATATTGTGCTTATGGCTAGTGTCTCTAACACAAACTTCTAACTTTGGATGACACTGACAACGAAGTCCGCAAATAGCTTAGTCCCGTAAAAATAGATTAGAGAGAGAAAAATATTATTATTGAATTGATTATTTAGGTTACATCATACTTTCTATATATAGGAAAAAGATATGAATAACCAATGTGAGACTAAAATAATATAAAATAGTCTTGCTAATACTCCCCCTCAAGCTGGAGCATGAATATCGCACATGCCCAGCTTGGACAAAACATCTAATAATAATCTGCTACTAACGGCCTTCGTGAGAAAATCTACAAGCTGATGTGAAGTGAAAACATAGAGAGTCTGAATTTGTCTAGATTTAAGCTTTTCATGCAGAAAGTACCGATCAACCTCAATGTGCCTGGTACGATCATGTTGCACCGAATTAACCAAAATGCTAATAGCACATTTGTTGTCAGAATAAAGCGTCATAGGAAGAGAGAACGATATCTGAAGCTCTTGTAGAAGGCGCTTAAGCCATATTAACTCACAAACACCTTGAGCCATAACCCTGTACTCAGATACTGCACAGAACCTGGAAACAACATCTTGTTTCTTACTCCGCCATGTAACCAAATTACCACCAATAGTGGTACAATACCCAGAAGTGGAGCGACGATCGGATAATGAACCTGCATAGTCAGCATCAGTCTCCAAGCCTCGAATCAAGAATGACCACGATCTCAAAATTAAATGCCACGACCAGGACACCCCTTGAGATACTGAAGAACACGAATAACTACCTGGAGATGGGGATGGCGCGGCTTGTGCATAAACGGACTAAGAACTCTAACTGCATATGCAATATCAGGATGGGTAAGAGAAAGATAGAAGAGCTTCCCAAGAAGCCGCTGGTACTGCTCAATGTCCCCCAATAACTCCCCCTCAAAGTCTGCCAGGCGATGATTCAATTCTAGAGGTGTATCAGCAGGGCGACACGCAAGTTGTCCTGAAGCAGAGAAAAAAACAAGAATGTACTTTCTCTGAGAGATGAAAATACCGAAACTAGAGCGAGCAACTTCAATCCTAAGGAAATAACGCAAGGGACCGAGATCCTGTAGTAGCATATCCCCAGATTCGACAAGAGTAAGCCAGTAAAGCGTAGTCGAAGACAGCCATACATGATCGAAGGCCTACATTCGAGAAGTTACCACAAGTCCTCGACCTACCAAAGTAGCAGTTGTGCCTGGTCAAGAAAAGAGTTGTTAGAGATTTGCGAAGTTCGCCCACTCCCCCCGGAATAGGAGACTATTTCTTTATTTTTGTAAACTGCATGTATCTACTATAAATATAGGCAAAGAATAGATGATTAAGAGACCGCCAATCTGTAAAATTTACCATAGATACTTCTTAACCCTACTATCACTCCAAAAATTATAATAACTAGCAATATACTGGATTTTACATCAATATCCTCTCCGAGGTCGTGGTTTTTCTCAGCTTTTACTGAGTTTTCCATGTAAAATCTTGTTTATCTAGTCTTTATTGCATTCTCTTTACAAATAAGTATTGGCGAAGATTCTTCTTCTGGAAAACATGCCACTATAATTGGCACCGTCTGTGGGAATTACCATACTTTTTTTACCACCATTGATTTAAACGCCATCTGATGACAAACATGAACCTGAGAAGCCATTCCAGTACCGTGAGAGATCAGGAAATACCAGGAACTGTCAATCTACACAGTGTAGTACTCGAGCTTCAGAAAAAAATGACTGTAAAAAAAGCCCAAAGACTGGAAGATCAGCGTGTCCACACTCAAGCTCTTCAAACGGAGAGGGACGAACGAAGGAAAACTTTAGATCAACAGAGTCAAATACATCAAAAAGAAATGGAAAGACTGAGGAGAACACAAGATCGACTCACTGGTCAACAGACGTCCCTTCCACTCGCCTGAAGCAAGCATAGATCAAGAGCAATTCAACGCGATGATCAACCAAGGGAAAACGAGCTACCGATTTCTCGGTCCAGATCTGGGAATCCAAACCGAGCTTCTCGATATTTTGGTTTAACATCCTCAACATCGAAAACTCAAGGAAGTCGACGCACGCGTCATCAGACCCCCTCCCCACCGCCTGAAAGAAGACCAATCAGGGATCGATTAGGACCAGAAAGACATAGAGATTTTGTTTCTCATGTCACAGCCTTACCATTTCCCCCGCAATAGTTTGTCACCTTGGACGACCTCAACAACAAGATCCAGGCCATAAACTCTGACATTCCAGGCCAAAAATCCGCGCTTGATAGAATCGAGACAAACCCCCATCTCCCCTCATCTCAAAGTTATGCCCATCCCAAAAAAAAATTATATGCCCAAATTTTTTCAATATGCAGGTTTGACTGACCCGCTTACCCATGTTCGACACTTCAAAGCCACAATTGGGTTATATTTCAAACTCGACCGCATGCTGTGTAGGCTATTCAACATGAGCCTGAAAGAAGAACCGCTCTGGTGGTTCTACACTATCCAAGAGGCCTCCACCACCACATTCAGCCAGTTGAAACATCTTTTTGAATCCAATTACGCTCATGCTAGAGAGCGAAAGATTATGGTCGATTCCTTGTTTTACTTCGAACAAGGCACAAAAGAGACTTTGGTAAGCTTTTATAAACGCTTCCTACCGGAAATAAAGAAAATTGGGAACTCGGACCCTAAAATTGTAGTTCCAACATTCACCTCTGCCCTGCACATTGACTTAAAGGTTTGGGAAGAGCTTACTCTGCACAAGCTGCGAACAGTCACATAAATGATTGATGTAGTTAATAATTACATCGAGTTGGAGCGATCAAAGAAAGATAAGATGAAGAGCTCATCTGCTATCCATTCTCGAGAAACGTCTTCAATCCCATCCTAACGAGCGGTCACTACTGAAGTACCCAAGCAACGTGACATAAATACCATCAACAATCGAAGAAGGGATGACAAACCCGACAGACCTGTCCAAGTTCTGCCGCCAATGACAACGACTCTCTCTGCTATCTTGCCGACGATAAATGGAGATGAGTGTTATCGCGCACCACAAACTATTCATGATCTTCCCAACAAACCTCTATGTCAGTATCACAATGTGTATAGTCACAAAACTGACAACTGCTATTCCCTCATAAGAATCTTTTATCGTATCCTATTAGCTGGAAGACTCCATAATTATGTCACCGATATCCAAAGGTTTCTCGAGAATGAAGCAAAAAATAAAGAAGTGGAGCAAAATCAGGTCCAGGGGAAAGCTCGCCACCTGTATATAATCGAGATTGGGAAAGGGAAGAAAAGAAAATAAGACGATCGGATTACGTCCTGCTGTAAAATAACCTCCTCAGATAAATCAACAAAACTTCTTTCATGCTCAAGCAAATCGAAGCGTCCTTACCATATCACCTTCGAAGACTATGACACCAGCCACGTTAAATACCCTCATGATGACCCTCTCGCCATTATGCTCAAAGCTGGATATGACTACCTACATACACTTCTCGTCGATACAAGAAGCGCAACATATGTATTGTTCAGAAGAGCAATTGAATTCCTAGGCCTCAAAGATTCCTTAAAAGCTTCTACAACAAAAATTACCGGCTTCAATGGTTTGAAAGAATCATCCATATGAGAGATTACTCTGCCAGTTCAGGCGGGTTTAGAAGCTACATTCGTAAAATTCCTTGTCATCGATGCTGAGTTCAAATATTTAGGAATTTTAGGACGCAGTTGTTTACATTCAATCAAAGCAATGCCTTCCGCTTATCATCTAACACTGCATTTTCCAACAGATCACAGAATCACCGAAATCAAAGGAAGCCAAGTAGTTGCACGAATGTGCAAAAATACTACAACTAACCCTCATACGACAAAACTTCTCAAAGCATAACAACTACAGTAAGAGGAATCACCCATATTCGAGCAACATGACACCGAAATGTTCGAATCTTTTGAACTCGATGGTCTAGGACGTACAACCTTCATCGGCTCCAAGTTGTCGACCGACAAAAAAGAGGCCATGATACAGTTACTTAAGAAGAACATCGATATTTTTGCCTGGACTTTCCAAGAAATGCCTGACATCGATCCCTCAATCGTGTGCCACCGACTTAACCTCCTTCCAGACAGTAAAGTTATCATTCAAAAATGACACAATTTAGCTCCCCGACTCTGCGATGCAGTGAACGAAGAAGAAATTGATAAACTCTTTCGGGTAGGATTTATTCGGGAAGCTAGGTATCCGAAGTGGGTTTCTTTAGCGGTATCGTAGCGTTGGACTTCACAGAGTCCAACAAGTTCACACCAATGACAGTTTTCCGCTACCACTAATTCCGTAACTTCCTGACTCCGTCACGGGCACAAACTTCTTTATATGATGGATGCAGCCTTTGGTTATAACCAGGTTCCACTCGCCAAAGAAGATTAGGAAAAAATGACATTCATTACCGAAAGAGGTCTTACTATTACACGGTAATGCATTTTGGTTTAAAGAATGCATAAGCTACTTACCAGAGACTTGTGACTAAATGTTCAAAGATGATCTCGGTATAATTATAGAAGTCTACATCGATGATATGATCTACAAAACTTGAAACGAGAAGATCACTCCAGCACCTCCAAAACCATTTTTGATATCCTTTGCAAGTACCAGATGAAACTCAACCCAGAGAAATGCCAATTCGGAGTCGCATATGATAAGTTTCTGGGCATCTGGTCAGCAAAGAGGGATTGAAATTGATTTAGCGCAAATCAAAGCCCTCATCGCGATGCCATCTCCACGAACAAAATGAGATGTTCAAAAATTTACAGGCAAGATCGCGTTCTTCATAGATTCATCTCAAATATATCTGATCGATGCAAAATTCTTTACCTCCTTCTTCGTGGCAATCCCACTCATCTTTTGAACAAACAACAAAAGGAAATCATTTGGACTCCTAACTGCAAGTGGCTTTTCAAGATCTTAAACAATACTTGGGGCGTCCTCCTATAATGAGTACTCCAATTGATGGCGAATCACTTACAATGTACTTATCCACAACTGAAGACTTCATCAGTTCCGTCCTTATTCGAGGAAGATAGCGAAGTAGAAAAGCCAATCTACTTCATCAACACTTCACCAAACAAACATTTATGCATGCTGAAAAAAGATACAGAAGGACAGAAAAATAGATACTCGCCATGGTCTACAGTTCTCAAAATCTTCGACCCTACTTTCAACTCATCCCATCAAAATCATCACCAAATACCCCCTCAAAAAAGAGTACTCTCTAAAAAAGAAAAATCTCAAGAATCTCCTGCAAGGGTGTTTTTCTTGAAGAATATGACATTTCTTCGAACCCCAGATATCAGTCAAGGGACTAGCAGTGGGCCGACTTTTGGCAGACTTTCACGTCGAGGACCCCAATTGGGAAGAACTCAAAGAAATCTTCACAGATGACTCAATAGCAGAACCAGACGCATGGTCCAAAAGCTCAAGTTGGTGACTTTTTACAGACGGTTCAGTAGGACCAAGGATCAGGGATTGGGATCGTCCTCATTACGCCTTCCAATCATCAAATCAAGAAAGCTCAAGCTAAACTTCTATGCTACTAATAATGAGACTGAATATACGGTCTCGATCTCGCACTTAGAGCAGTAGAATTAACAGTCTATGCCGATTCATTACTCGTGGCAAATTATTACAACGAAACATTCAAAACAATGGGAAAAATGGTGATTACGCAGCTCTGGTCGAAGAAAAGATACAAAAATTCAGACATGCAACAATCTCTTACTTACCTAGATAAGAAAATTGATATGCCAATACGTTAGCTTACATCGCTGCCATGCTGGGGGACCGTTGAAAAAAGATCTTTAGAAATCAAAATCATCGAGCATTTCCAGCCTCGATAAATTGTCGACACTCCAAATCACCATTGTTGAAGATGAAGACCTGAAGACTAGAAAAACCCTTCTGTGCGTACCTCAACTCTAACATCCTCCCTAATAACAAAGAAGAAGCTTGATCACTTTTGGCCAAGTGCCCCAGATTTACCATCCAAGATCACATCTTATATCGAATCACAGGAGGAGGACCACTTATCGAATGTATCTCGCAGAAACAAGCTCAGATCAAAATCAGATAACTTCACGAAGGTATCTGTGGCGCACATGTTTAAGGAAGATCATTAGCCCAATGCGCATTCATGCAAGGATTATACGGCCCAAGATGAGATAGGACTGCGTAGACTTTGTGCGTAAATGCTACAAATGCCAAATCACGTCCAAGACATCAAAAGTCTAGCCTTGACTTGCATATTAGCAATGTCTCTGGCCGTTAAAACAATGGAAAAATCAACATCATTGACCTTTCCATCCAGCATCGTCAAATCAAAGGTTCATCCTAGTTGCCACTGATTACTTCACAAAATGGTTGTTGAAGTAGTTCCCCTCTGCCATACTGATAAAAATGAAGTCATCTAGTTCCTTTGGGAGCACATCATGACCAGGTTGGCTGTCCACATATGGTATGCTCTGATAATGGTAAACAATTCATCAGCGCAAAGTCCTTGCCTTCCTCATAAATACAAAATCTATCTCACAATATCCACACCATATTATCTCAAGTCAACAGACAAGCGAAGCCATTAACAAAAGCATCAAATCAGGGTTACCACAAGCGTCTCAACGATAAAAAGGGCGATGGGTGGATGAATTGCTTTGTATTCTCTGGGCCTACTGCACCACTTCTCAAGTTTCAACAGGCTGTACTCCATTCATGATGTTTTGGTACCGAAGCAGTCATACCTTCAGACCTCAATCTACCAAGTACCCGACAAAAAATTCTAGATGCAGACAATGAACTCGGTCCTTTACAACCTCAATTGGATAGAGAAAGCCCACGATAAGGCCATTGCGAATTTGGGACGATACCATGACACATTGAAAAAAATATATAACAAAAAAGTTCAAAAATGGAAATTTGGTATTAGAGACCATATCCTATGAAGGATCTAAGATAGTACTCGGCCTAAAAATTCTAGAAAATTATCAGAAAACTGGGAAGGGCCATACATTGTCAGCAACAAAACAGATAGTGGAACTATTGGCTAATGGCTGAAGATAAAATACAGCTCAAATATCCATGGAAACTGCTCAACTGAAACAGTTTTATAGATGACACATTGTAACCGGGTCATCGATTCAAAGAAATACTTTTGCTGTCAGTTTACTCCTTACTTTCGAGTTGATCTCGATCCATACTTGACAAGTATGCATCAGGCAAACAAATCCTTACTATTTTTAATTGATCTCTATCCACACTTGACAAGTATGCATCAGACAAACAAATCCTTACTATTTTTAATTTGATCTCGATCCATACTTTACAAGTATGCATCAGACAAACAAATCATTACTATTTTTAATTTGATCTCGATCCATACTTGACAAGTATGCATCAGACAAACAAATCTACTATTTTTTATTTGATCTCGATCCATACTTTACAGTATACATCAAACAAAAAAAATCTTGCTATTTTTGATTTGATCTCGATCCATACTTGACAAGTATGCATCAGACAAACAAATACTTACTATTTTTGATTTGATCTCGATCCATACTTGACAAGTATGCATCAGACACAACAGTATCCTTACTATTTTGATTTGATCTCGATCCCTACTTGGCAAGTATGCATCAGACAAATAATCCTTACTATTTTTGATTTGATCTCGACCATACTTTGAAGTATGCATCAGACAAACAAAATCTTTACTATCTTGATTTACTCTGGTCAATACTTAACAAGTATACCTAAAGATTATCATTCAATTTTACGCGAACAATATCCAACTACAGGATATTCTACTTTGTGCTCTTTACTATCGAACAACCTCTAACATAGCTCTTGTTCTTCTCAATCTAAATCCAGATACCCATCTAAGGATATACATCTGGTACTCATTCTCATACTTGCCATTTCATGGCCATCTTTTACATATCACGCACACAAGCATTCCTTACCTATCTGCTGCAATTTGCAGTCACATTCGACAATATCATTTTGTCGAATCTACTACTTAGCATTATTATAACACACATGCAACAATCTTTCACAACAAAATATTTCCGAAAAAAAACAATTATCACATACTACAAGATTAAATTGTTTTGGTCCCACTGACCATTTTTGCATACTTTCACCAAATAGTATTGCTTGCACAAAAATTTTTACACTCAGGGGGAGGTTCTACTTCATTCACATTCAGAGCACCTTCAAGTACAGCCACAATCTGCTAACTCCCCAGGACGAGCACCATCAGCCTCCATCATCACCATCTTTGATAACATCAGTTGCCCCGCGTACCTCGGGAGTATCCGAGACTTCATCTTCTGAGCTATCATCATAAACAATACCACTAATCTTCACCAATCCCTTGAAAAAAAATTTCCTCTCCTCCAGCTCCTGTATTGTCAGCATAATGGTCCCTCACTTCTCTGTATTTTCCAACTCTCAGAGCTCGCCGCCCTCTTCTTTTTATTCCTCTCAGAGACTCTCCAAGCATGGCATTATCCCGTATGAGTATTATACCCGGTCAAGGAAGGATTTTCCAGTGGCAAGCTAGGTTTTGCGGCTCTCTGTTCTTCGCCAACATTTTTCTGTCGATAACAGGCACTTCAGAACCTTTAGCCCTCAACTCTTTAGACCGGCCTCTTGGAATAGAGTACTCATGCGATCTTGGTCGATGACCATATCCTACATAGAAATCTTTCCGCACCTTATACAGCTCATCTTTACTTGTGACTTCCTGTCGACCTCTTTTAAAGCTGTAAACAGCAGAAAATAGTTAGAAGCAATACACATCCCATTCAAAATACTTCGAACATCGACAATTTAAAATTACCTAACCACAAACCTAAGTGAAATATCTTTCGCTTTAGGGGCTCCTTGGGGTTTTTTTGTCGAACTCATAATTCTCGGAGACAAGTAAGCGTTCATCGGTGTATCGCCCCCAGTTGACACCATATCATAAAACAACGGTCTTTTGAGAAACCTCGCCAAGTACCGGTAGCCTAACTTCTGTGGATTCATCTTGAGTGGCAGTACACACATTGATCATCGACGGTTATCAACTCCTCCCCTTAGACTTAAGTAGGCCATTTATTGCCCTACATACCCTAAAACATGTGAAATACATTTGGATTGAACTGACCAGGGGAATCAAAAGAAGTTTATTAACTTTCTGGTCCGCTCTATGGGGAAGCTTCAACCTCTTCTTTATTGTTCTTGATACACCAAAATACCATTCAAGGGTATTTCCTGGTCGATCATTTCATACTGGTACTCCTCTATCCTTATATCCCCTAAAATACCGTACTTCTTCTGAAGCTTAATATTTCTTTAGTCTTTGGACCCTCTCAATAACATGCCTCCTCACCCTCCTCCACATCTTCTTCCCTAGCCCTACTACCTTCTCGATCATATATTGGGATCGTGATCCACATCCGTCTCTGTGGCCTCGTCATGAGATAGTTCCACAATACTAGGTACCACCCTAAATGTTCCACGCTACCTAGATCTGTACTACTCGACCCTACCCTATATTTCCCCTCCCCCCAACTGTTGTACACAAGCCTCCCCAATCATCAGGAGTACCATGTCTTCAAGATCTGTACTACCTAGATCTGTATACTCGACCCTACCCTATATTCCCCCCCCAACTGTTGTACACAAGTCCTCACATCATCATCAGGAGTACCATGTCTTCAAGATCTGTACTACTAGATCTGTACTACTCGACCCTACCCTATATTTCCCCCCCCAACTGTTGTACACAAGTCCTCACATCAATCATCAGGAGTACCATGTCTTCAAGATTCACGTATATATCTTTCTCATCATTTGAATTGGTTTAGTCATTTTAAAGAACTTGTAAATCAGATTCCATGTTTTTTACACAGTATATATCATATCTGATACATATATATGTTAATACGTTCATATATTCTTATCCATGTAGTTGTCGAGATTACTCTCCAACAGATTATTCTCAATTACTATATGATACAATCATTATTACAGTTCAATTTCTAGATATAGTTCTCGATACACTTATATGACTTTTCCAAGTCATATACATCGACTACTGCACTATATTCCATTCTCGATAAATTTTTATTTATTATACTTAAAACTCAAGCAATTATTTAATACTTGTTTCACTTTAAGGAAATCAAAAGTTCTCGAAGAAACTCGAACTGTTTCCCGCCAAAAGCAATAAACTTTCAAACAACGGACAACGCTTTTCCAGCACAAATTCTGGTCATACCTAACCTACTTGACATAAAATCCCTACTTCTCCGCCATCAACCCATTGAATCCTACAATCTCCGCATCTCCACTACAAGCAAAACGATCTCTCGCCACCAATTACGCCCACCACCCCCTACAATCCCCTTTATTAACGACTGCAATCCATACCCACCCCAAAACAACTCCATTATCGTTACAGTAGTTACTCTATACCTCGGTCACAAACTCTAACCCCGTTCTCTCTAAAACAAATCCATTTCACATACACAATTTCCCTAGTCGTTAAATACGTTACGTCGAAAAACATACAACCACAGCAAAAGAAAGTACAAGATCAATGTAATAGTTACTAACTTGTAACCTTGCTGCTCTGTATCCCTTTCTTTCTCCCGCTTCGCTCTTTCAATCAGCACATCAATCTCCTTCCCAATTGTAGACAACAATCCCTGACAAAAACACAAACAAATCATACTGGAGAATTTTTTTTCTTATGATTTTGCAAGGTATGACCAGTTGCCCACCTCTGCACTATTTATAGACCCACCACGACTGGTCATTGCACCGCTTCGCGACCGTTCAACTCCTCAAATGTAACGCCTCATGCATCTTTTCTCGATGTCTTTGACCCTTCGACTTCTCTGCTCAACAAACCCCTACATTCTTGTCTTCCATACTCAAAGAATTTCTTCTGTTACATTCTTACTCAACAGAGCACAACCTATCTTGCCACATAGCCGATATACATCATCTTCCTTGCCTAATGGACGCACCTTACCATAAATCACTCTACTCATTCATTGCCCTATTTTATACTTCACCTACAAATCCTTTATATCTGGGCACATAATCGATAACATAAACAATATTTTCATCGACATTCAAATAGACATTACTAAGCATATTTCCATTTCCACATTTAAAACAAGTACATAATATATTCGACAAACAACCAAACATTCATTTCATCAACAATTCATCCTCCACAACTACTTTAATTACTATTTCATATGCCCACAACAATTACTCATTACAGAAGCCCTACGTCTACAACATTACAACTTCATAAGCAAACCCCCGCTGCAGCTTACATCTTCCCTCTTCACCAACAACTTTGTTCAAAACTCACATACCACCTACATGTTCAGGTGGACGACAATACTGCAATTTGCAA
>JACGCM010002431.1:0-18732 GCA_014058105.1 Kingdonia uniflora | reverse complement strand
TTCTATAACCTGCATTATTATTTACTCAAGAACATTTCTACATAGAATCTTTTATCAAACGAAATAGAGAGAATTGAGCAAAAATAGAAATACCATGATTTCTGAAGTCTAAACAAGACAAAACGACATTAAGCGTAATTATAAAAAACAAAACAATGAAGAGTGGCTTCCCCAAATGTGAGGGAAATATTTTCTTGCATTAGAAATTAGAAATTAGAAATTATATTAAACTACTTGAAAATTAACTTTGATGATTTTCCAGAAGGCAGAGATACCATGAACTTTTTCCCCATGATTTGATAGGATCAAGACACGAACATGGAACAAAATCCTGTAAGTGGGGCTATTATCAATTTATAACAGCAGCCAGCACGTGGAAGATTTTTAAAAGCATTTAACACAAAATGTGTAACCATTATTTTAGAATAATTAGAGGTAAAGATCGTTTAACTAATGAAAATGTAAAAATTCAGTATCTAATCTGAATGATTAACTAGCCATTTTTTTTGCAACTTGAAATGGAAGTTTTGCAATCAAGTACTGAGCAGGATCGCCTTCTGGAACATTCTCTATAAAACATGCTACATGAGAAACTACTTCTTCATTGCTGAAAAATCTGGTAAAGTCCATCAGAGAAAGAGCCAAGAAACGATCACTTGAGCAAAGGCGATGGTGAAGAAGGTAAGGAGTGCAGTAATATATGCAGCATCCCTATGGAATCAAACACGGGAACATCTCCAGCAAAGCTTCATTGCATATCGTCTGCAACCAAATGGCTTGGCACTCCTCATAGTTGAACGAGTTTACCCATGGAACACGTTTCCTCGGGTTAGCACCTCTGCCTCTGCATGGCTTCGTAACCTTAGTTCTAATATCAACCACTTGTATAATTGAATATCTCTTAATGCTTTGTGTCATTACAATTTTATGGAACTTTCGTTAACTATTTAAAAGCTTAAAACAATACAAATAGCCTTTCATTACTGCTTGATACTCCAACAAATTTGTTTAAATTCTTCGAAGAATCTCCATCTATGGAACCTTTGTAGTTATTTCCAGAGCTCTGAAATCCTTATTTTTATCTCCTCGTGGCAAAGAAGTTCCTTCACCTTTCCTTAACTCTTCACTCCTAACGATTCCACTTTCATCTAGAATCAATCTTAAGCCAACCCTCCAAACATCCAAATGTAGCCTTGGTTCATGAAACTGGTCAGCAAAGAAGGCAACAAAGAAAACTAATTCCATTGCTTACGACCTCCATAGTTAAGTTCTAGCCGCAGTTGCTTAAGAAGCAAAAGATAAAAGAGTGCGCTAGAACCTTTTGTTGAGGTACCCACCCTACTATCTTCCTCGAGTACATACTCTTTCTTCAAATCCATCTGGGTATGTTATACTTCACTTAAACTATTAGTGATGTTGGGGCATACAACCCATAGGAACGGCTGACTAGAAAGTTTGAGTCCCAGACAAAGTTCCTGGAATTGGGTTCGATCAAAGACGTGAAGCTTCCAAAGGCAATATAAAATAACATATCTATCGGGTATTGATCAGGCCAATTCAGGCAAGTTACATCTTCCTGCCAGAAGTGCCTGACAGACTGCTCAAGTCTACTATTTTCTAGCAATGGGCCTATAGGTAGGATATGTGGAAAATAATTATCGTAAAAAAGATAGTAAGATGTGAGCAACAAACTTTGTATTATATAGTGACAAAAATGGTAGTATTCAACTCCTAATACTTAAACTTATTCATTAGTAGACTGAATGTCCCCCAATATAATTAGAGATGTTTGTGCACAGATTGGTCAATAAACCAATCCGTAAACAAAGGCAAATGCCAAGGAAAAATGATGATCAAATCCTTTGCACGATAGTCTAAAATTTACCTCATGATTGAGAATCTTGAAATTTAAATAAATTTAACATCCAGATCCATACCTTTTAACGATAGCAAAGTTGTATTGCACCGAGCTCATGTTCCATAGCTTTTAGCGGAGATAAACGTAAACAAATTATTGATCAAGAGGAACTAACGCAACATTGGCTTTTCGGGAGCATAATTTTAGCCCCATTTTCCCTTGGGGAGTTACTATAAAATCAATCAAATAAGTATGAAAGCAATTACAAAAAAGTTACTTGGACAGAGAAGTACATGGTAAACAAAAAATCTAGTATGAATTGTAGCATCCATTATTTGCAATATTGAATATTAAAACTTCACCATGGGACTTATTTCATCCTTGGCAAGCTCGTAGAAACACTTGTAATCTGCTGCATCAAAGATTGAACCAGAGAGAGTATGATGGTAACCGTATGTAATCTTCTCTCAGGCACAACTCAACTCCTTTCACTTATTAGCGAAGAAAACTTTTGGAATACGATCATACAAAGAGAAAACCCACCATAAAAAGATTACCATACTAAAAAAAAGTGCACCAATGGTATACTTGTCAAGCAACATAATTAATATTTTAGAAATTCATTAAAGTGTAGTTACTTTGATAAATGGCACTAATCATAACCTAGTCACCTGTTCAATTGATTTATTTTTCCCAGATATTCTTTGAAGTATGTCTACCTATACAAAGCAAGCGAGCAGAAAGGAACAATTTTGAAAAGTTTCACGTAAATTGTACTTATGTCAAATAACAAAAAGAAGTACATGGTAAAAAAAATCTAGTATGAATTGCAGCATCCATTATTTACAATATTGAATATTAAAACTTCACCATGGTGACTTATTTTATCCTTGGCAAGCTTGTAGAGCACTTATAATGGTTCGCCACGATGATTCCAGTCGTCGCGCCTTTGGCGCTATTAAATTTTCACACAGGACCACATACTATTTCTGTGACAGCTATAAAGTATAACCATTTGGAATATTAGAGGACGCAATGCCTCCATTAAACAAAAGAAATAATAGATGATTAGTGCCTATAATATTGGTTTGTCAACGTCTTTTGATCATACTTTTGGGAGGAGATTTTAATGTAACGTGCTCCTGCAACTCGCATGACTTCTTCTGTTGATAATCCCTTGCAAGCTTCAACCTTAGTACATGTTTGTTCGAAGTATAAATTAAAGGAATCCAACATTTTGAGACATAAACTTCTTAATTGGTCTCTATAATCAAAGATGAAGACGAATACTGGTATGGTATTCATCCCTTTAATTTTAGAAAACCCCAACTTAACCAATTGATATAACAGTCTAAGAGTATTAAGGAAATTGTCCAAGGATATCTACAATAATTAAAATATCTTAAAATAATAAAACTATAGCTTGAGGGAAGTATCTATGATATAGCAGATACATGATATCTAAAGTATTGCAATATTTCTCAATAAATATCTTTGATTTTTTCATGTTATTTCCGTTATTTACCAATCGGCAACACCTTCGATACAACAAATTCGACAAAAATGATTTTTAGAACCTTGTTGATACTTTAATGCAATTGTAACTACAGTTATGAGTTTGAATTATCTATCTATGTAACAACATTTACCTTGATTTCACTGCTCGCCGAGACCTTTATCTGCGATCTAAATGGCATCGATAATCCTTGTTGTATAATGTAGCTGAGACATAAGAAATAAAATAAAATCCATGAAAGAAAAGAGAAGAAGAATAAGGAAAAGGGTGAATGATCAACACTGAGGACGAAATGACTACCGCAAGAGTCAAATAAGAGCATCTAAAAATTTGCCCCAAAATACTCCAAAGAGATCTTACCTGGTCCGTAAAATGAGGTTCAAACATAATCCTTCATAAGTCATGATTTTCCCATGCTGAACACACCTCTTTAACACCACAATCTGCAACACATGAAATTCTGTAAGTCCTTTCCAGACAGTCAACAAATAAAGTTTTTTTCTATTCTTAGTTAACAAATCAAAATAAAAATGCAAAACTCAGAACACACCTCTTTTTCAACTTCAGCAGCTGCAGTCAAAACATTATCCTGCAATATAAATACAGTGAAGAAACATGTCAAGCTCCATTATAATTCTGATGTGGGTAGATATGCATGGAAAAATTGAAAATATTTCAATTATCAAATGAAAAATGTGAGAACCCATCATGTGGACTGACCAAAAAATACAGCTGAAATCAATGACTGAAGCAGCCGAACAATCGTGTAAGAAATAAAAATTGGTCACAAAGTTTACATTAAGTAGAAAATGCACCTTCTTATAAGAATTAACACTGTGTAACAACACAAGCTCAAGCAGATCCCTAACCGGGGTCCCTTTTTTTGTCACAGAAGAGAAAAAAAGTGATATACGAATGTTAACCACCTCTTACTGATTGAAGAAGAGAATTACACTACTATAGAAATGTAATCAATCCTTTTAAGCTACAAATTGTACCTTAACCGGGGACCCTTTTAAACTACAAATTATATATAGGGTTTGAAGATCTAGATTGAGAGATTGAGATAATGAAATCAATCCTTCATACCAACCCCCAAAACCGAAATGCAAACCATGAAGAATGAAGACTCTGATCAGAGAGAGAGAGATAGAGAGGCATTTGAGATGAAATTCACGTATTAATAAATGGATAGTTCTGAGGATTCCTGAATATATCCTTACACTTAAACTCTTTAAGACCCCAATTTGAAAATAAAACCCCCTTGAGTTCCCTTGGAGATTAAAATGCCCATGAACTGCAGAAAGAACTTAAGAGAGATGCTTTTAAGTAGATAGATGGCTTTCGGAGAGAGTCGCGATTAGAGGTTTTTCTTGCAATTGGCTGGTAAGACTAAGCTACCCTTATTGTATGCTTTGTCCAAAGTACCCCTAAGCCAAAGAGTCAAACAAATCTAGGTCGTCCATCTCTCTCCTCCCAACAAATCTCAGCCCCTCTTTATCTTTTAGACATGGCAAACTTGTCTATACGAAAAACACCATTGTGTAATGTAATATATATATATTATTTTTTTGTCTCCCCAGCTCCTCCCAACGAAACCCCAATCATATGCAATTAGCTTCTCGATCTCCTACCGTGAAGAAATCAAACCCCAATTTCAGTTTTCCCTCCTGATCTCCTCCCAATAAAACCCCAATTAGCTCCTCGATCTCCTCCCAACGAAACCCCAATTTCAATCATGATTATGTGAAGAACTGTGGATTTAACTCAATCATAAAACTGCCAGGGGCAATCACATGGATCAAATGGAAACAACCATGGCATTAGCAAATTATACTTAATGTGGATGGTTGCCTATCTCAGATGCAGGAAAAGCATATGGTGGATTATTGAGATTGCCAAATGGGATCCCTATAGCTGCTTTTAATAGAAAGTGTAATCAGGATGTGGATATTGGAGCCCTTGTGATTAAAGGAGTGCGTGAAGGACTGTGTATTGCAGAGAAGTTAGGATTCATGAGTGGGTGCATAATGACTAACTCCTCTTATGCTGAAAAGGTGGCTCTTAAAAGTTGTAAACCTCCCTATTCTGCAATAAATGATCTAAGAGATGCAGAAAGGATCACTAGTAATATGACAAGCTCAACTATTATATATAAGCAGAGAAAGGGGAACAAAGCTATTATCTGTATCACAACTACTTTAGAGATATCTGAAGAATACTTAATCATTCCCTGTAATTTTTGTTCATTTGGTAGGAATCTTCTTGGATATTCGCTTTGCTCCAAGCAAATTTAGAGTTGAAACCAGCTTCTGAAACCATTATAACAAATGAATGTATTGCTTTGTGTTCTGAAACCATTCTGTTATCTTGTTAAACCTGTCACGCCCCAAAATTTGGTAATCGGTAGCTTGACCAATTACTAAATTCGAAGTAGTGCAGATCGGGGAATCCACAGATTCTACCCCACAAATAGCCAAGCCGTAGACAATTTTTGGCTCAGCTATTTACATATAACAATAATCATCAGAGTAAAGAAATGACATACAACAATAAAATGCGGAAGCAAATGATATATATATACTTCAGAAGAAAATGTAATACAATATCTCGAAATAAAACTCAGTGATATATGCTGAGAACACCTACAGATGTCTAGAACTTAAAGAAATCTGTAGCGGCAAGATCTATCTCTGAACTAGCCAACCACGCGGCAGTCCAAACTAATCAACCTCTGAAATGGTTAAAATGCGTGAGTGAGCAAACAACGAGCTCACTAATCCAACAGAACTAAATATCCTACTAATAAACATGTACTGAGAATAAAGATAAAGATGAATGTAAAACAGAAATAGGTAAATACAGTCTAGCAATATACTAAAAGATCACAAAGGATAGAGAGTAGATAAGGAAAGAGTTAAAGTCAACAATATAAAAGGAGAATATGTAATGCCATGATGTGATGTGATGACTAGGATAATCCCATACTTACCCTAGGTGCAATGTAACGTGATGCAATAAAACCGATACTCGCAATTTCTAAGTAGTAGGTCGATCAACCGCTAACGTCTAATTTCTTAAAGAGATCAGTAAGGGGACACACTGGTACGATTTGGTTAAGCTCGACTAAGCTAAGGATAGGTCGCACTCGATCAAAGTGGTAATAGGTGGATCAACCTAACGGAGTAATAGTCCGTATCATTTCAAGGAATTTCAACCTCACCGTGGAATAAGTTGGGATCTCCATGACTCTGCCTCATACCATTCCATACTCCTGAGTGGTTGAACTAGGTATGATAGTGCCATTCCAAATCTCACCAAATCTTTTAACCCGATATTAGGACTCCTTGGACCCTATCGAAGGTTAACCGAAATGAAGTGTTTGTGTATCCAATCTCAATAAGTTTTGAAGATATTAGTAAAGTAATTAAGATGTAATAGGTATATAAGAGAAACAACACAGCTACCGCTCACACGGGAACACAAATAAGGATGAACAGAGACTCGGTCGCACCGACTAAGCATAGCCGACACAACAACCTAACCGTCACTACATCCAACACACCGATCTCTTAAAGTTGGAAGGGGCATTCAGTGGCAAAGCCACGAGAACACTAGCCAACCACATCTAACTAAGCTCGGGTCATATACGAACACTAACCTAACCCTCAAAATCAAACAAACCTAACTACAGGTGAACAAAATAAACTGAGTAATTCCTAGGTAAAATTAGAGTTAATAACATAGCATCTCTATGTTTAATTAACACTCTAAAACAATACTCAGAAACTAGTATAGAAACTTAGTAATGAAAGGATAAAACTCGCCTGATAATAATCCAAGTCTGGCAGAAACCAACTCGGATAACCGACTAAATTCTGTAGAACGGCATACGGAACGCCTGACAAGCTACCACAACCAATAACAACAACAAGTAAACAATCAATTAAAGAAAACGACAATAAACCCTACCCAAGAATCAAACTCTACGCCGAAAATCTAGCAAAAGGACGAAAAAGGAATCGGAAAAACTTATCGTGGGTAAGAGCGAAACTCCCGACAAAGCGGGTGATGGATCCTCGATACGATGGGGGGAGAGTGAATCAAGAGTGAGGAGGAGAGGGGAAATAGGTTTGGGAGAGAAGAGAGAGAGAAAAAAAGGGAAGTAAAGAAAGGAGAGAAAATAGGCCCAAAACGAGTTGCAGACGCCCCTCTGTTCGAACATAACTGATCCTGTTCGAACAGAGTCAAGTCTATTTGAATAGAGACTAGTCTATTCGAACAGAAAGGGGTCTGTTCGAACAGAACTGCTCCTGCACCTAAAAAAAGGACCTCGGGGATGCCTCGGACCACCCCGGACACCCCGGAAACACCACGGACCACCACCACTACCACACAAACATTCCTACAAGCCTAACAAGAATTTATCAAGGTACAAACACCACCTCCACCACCTCACGGCCACCAAAACACCTAGGCCCCCAAAAAGTAATCTTTTCCTCAAAAAGTTGGAAACTTACCGGTCACTCCAACGGCTCACCGGAACCACCCCAAACCATACACACAACATACAAATATCAATACCAACCCATCTAGGGGTTCCCACAAATCATAACACCGCCGTAACGCCTAAAACCACCGGAATGCCAAAAAAGGAATCTTTGCCCGGAAAGCCCCAGAAACCTACCGGCCAATCCAACGGCTGACCGGAACTACACCAAACTACAAACACAACAATTAAATATCATCACCAACCCATATAGGGGTTCCCAAGGCCACAATGTCACCTCCTCCTCTGAAAGACCCCCGAACCACCAAAACCACAAAAATGAATCTTATACTAAAATGCCGAAAGGAATAAATGGATGCAAATGGATGAATGATGGATGATTAATGAATGAAAGAGTAAATGCGGAATATGAATGAGGAACTTAACATGAAGGAATAAATGTCGATAAGATTAGGAATAGGAATATTACGGAAATGGAATATAAGCGAATAAAAGGAGTAACTAAAATACGGGACATTACAATCTACCCCCCTAAAAAAAATCACCCCCGAAATTAAACGCATACCTCATCCAAAGAATAAAAGTGGATAGTGCCTCCTCACATCAGCCTCCAACTCCCAGGTAGCCTTCTCTGGACCATGGTGACTCCACTAGGCTTTCACGAACGAAATAATCTTGTGGCGAAGGACCTTTTCCTCGTGATCCAAAATATACTCTGGATGCTCAAGATACGAGGCATCATCCCAAACCTCTATCGGCTCCCAGTCAATCACGTGAGTAGGGTCTTGCTCGTACTTTCTCAACATAGAAACATGGAAGACGCTGTGAACTCTGCTCAGCTGCGGCGGTAATGCTAATCGGTATGCTAACTCTCCAACTCTGTCCAGAATCTCAAACGGGCCAATATATCTCGGAGCTAGCTTCCCCTTCTTGTTGAAACGCATCATGCCCCTTATCGGTGAAACTTTCAGCAAAACATGATCCCCGATCTAAAACTCTAGCGGTCTCCTATGGATGTCGGCGTAACTCTTCTGTCGGCTCTGAGCTGTACGTAGTCGGTCGCTGATAATGGTAACTGCCTCTGTGGTCTCCCGAACCAAGTCTGGTCCCAGTAAACTCTGCTCACCAACCTCTGCCCAACTCAAAGGTGATATGCATGGTCTACCATATAAAGCCTCGTACGGTGCTATCCCGATACTCGACTAAAAGCTGTTATTGTACGCGAACTCAGCCCAATGTAAATACTCATCCCAGCTGCCCTTGAAGTCCAAAATATAAGCTCAAAGCATATCCTCAAGAATATGATTAACTAGCCCTGTCTGACCGTCGGTCTGAGGGTGTAATGCTGTACTAAAATCTAGTCTAGTATCCATAGCTCGCTGAAAACTCTGCCAAAATTTATTGGTAAATCTGGCATTTCTATCTGATACTATCGATACTGGAACACCGTGTAACCGAACGATCTCCCTCACGTAGATTCTGCTCAACTCATCTACTGTGAACGTCATGCGAACCAGAATAAAATGCGCCAATTTGGTTAGACGGTCTACAATCACCCAAATAGAATCATGCTGCTTCTTCGTCCGCGGTAAACCCAATATGAAGTCCATCGACACATGCTTCTATTTCCACTCCGGAATAGGTAAAGGCTTAAGTTGTCCTGCCGGTTTCTGATGCTCGACCTTCACCTGCTAGCAAGTTAGACATTTGGAAACAAATGTAGCTATCTAACGCTTCATATTGTCCCACCAAAAATGCCTCTTCAGGTCTTGGTACATCTTCGTACTGGCTAGATGAATAGTGTATCTCAAACCATGAGTCTCACTCAAAACCTTGCATTTTAGTACCTCAGAATCTGGCAAGCATAATCTGCCCCTGTATCTGATGCTGCCATCTGAACTAACTATCCAATCAGGTCTGGTGTCGTCTGAAGCCCAAGACTGTAATCTATCGTCCTGCTGCTGCACCTCTATAATCTGAGAAATCAAAGACGGCTGAACTCTCAGATTTGCAATAAGACCACCTGTAGCCTGTGAATCCAAAATCAACTCGAACTCTGCAATGTCGGTAAGCATCGTCCACTCACAAATCATCAGACGTGCAAGTAATCCTCTAGGTAAGCGGCTCAAAGCCTCGGCCACCACGTTTGCCTTCCCAGGGTGATAGTGCCAATCCACGTCGTAGTCCTTCAGAAATTCCATCCACCTGCGTTGTCTCATGTTCATCTCCTTTTGAGAGAAAAGATACCGTAAACTCTTATGATCAGAAAAGAGCTCGAATTTCTCCCCGTAAAGGTAGTGTCTCCAAATCTTCAGCGCATAAACCACTGCTGCCAACTCGAGGTCATGAGTAAGATAATTTTTCTCGCGTACCTTAAGCTGTCTCGAAGCATAAGCCACATTGCCCTCCTGCATCAACACGCAACCAAGTCCACTGAGCGATGCATCACTGTATACTCTGTACCTCTTCCCACTAGAAGGAACAATCAAAACTGGTGTTGTTGTCAATCTCTCCTTCAACTCTGCGAAAGCTAAAGAACACCTGTCATCCTAAACAAACCGAACGTCCTTCTGTGTCAAACGAGTCAGAGGAGCTACAATTCATGAAAACCCCTCGATGAATCTGCGATAATAACCCGCCAAACCCAGAAAACTGCGAATCTCTGTAACGCTCGTCGGCTGTTCCCGATTTGCAACTGTTGCAACCTTCGAAGGATCTACTGCAATTACATACTTAGGCACCACGTGCCCTAGGAATTTCACTTCCTGCTGCCAAAGCTCACACTTTTCAAACTTCGTGAATAATGCGTTCTTCCGCAAATTCTATAAAGCGGACCTCAAATGCTCCTCGTACTCTGCCTCAGTCCTCGAATATATCATAATGTCGTCGACGTACACAATGATGAACCGGTCAAGAAAAGGGCTGAAAACACGGATCATTAAATCCATAAAGGCTGCGGGCGCATTCGTCAAACCGAACGACATCACCCGAAACTCATAGTGTCCGTAACGAGTCCGAAAGGCTGTCTTCGAAACATCAGCTGCCCTGACCCTCAGCTAGTGGTAACCCGATCTGAGATCAATCTTCGAAAAGAATTGAGCCCTTCGAAGCAGGTCAAACAAGTCCTCGATCCTCGGGGACGGATATTTTTTCTTGATCGTGACTTTGTTCAACTCGCGGTAATCAATACACAAACGCATCGAACCGTCTCTCTTCTTTGCGAACAAAACTGGAGCTCCCCACGGAAAAGTACTCGGTCGAATAAATCCTTGACCCATCAACTCATAAATCTGATCCTTCAGCTCTTTCGAAATCGGTGTTGTACCCAGAACAAGATCTATGGCAAAATCAATCGCTCTCGTAGGTGGTAGACTGGGAATTTGCTGGAAAGCGTCGAAATAATCGCAAACTACCAGAATAAAGCTAACGTCCACTCCTGAGGACTCTAACTCTAAGAAAGTTAATAAGCCATCCCCTGACTACGCAGGTTTCAAACTAAAGAACACTAATCGCCTCTCACCGGGAATACTAAAGGTAGCTATCTTCTCGAAATAGTCTAAGGTAACTTGATGCGTCGACAACCAATCCATGCCTAGGATGACGTCAAACTCATGTATCTATAATACCAATAGGTCTGCTGATAGGACACGACCATAAACAACTATCAGGCAATCTCTACATAACCGTGAGATAGACACCGAAGAATCTAAAGGAGTGCCCACATAAACCTCATCTATCAATAAAGAAGAACCAAGGCCAATAATTCAGAGAAATGCAGATGCGATGAATGAATGCGATGCACCAGAATTGAAAAGGACATGAGCGGGAGAATAAGAGATATGGATCGTACCTTGCACCACAGGTGGAGCGGTGCGAGTGTCTCGCCTCACCACTGTAAACACTCTGCCCTGCCCACGGCCCTAAACCTAACCCTGCTGCTGTACTGTATGATGTGGTCTCTGAATACCCTGAGGTCCTGGAACTATCTGTCTGCCTTGTGGACCCTGAAACTGCCTCTGCGGAAACTGTTGAACCTGAGGAAATTGTTGTGGTCGTGGCTGGTAACCAACTGGGTTAGGACAAAGTTTCCTAACATGCCCAATTCCCCCGAAGTTCCAACAAGTACGAGAAGAAAGTTGTGCCCTCTCTAAATACTGTCCGCCTGTGGCTCTCGCTGGTGTGCTCTCGAATCTCTGCCTCTTTGAGCCTAAACTGACGTACTGAGTCTGAATTGCCTTTCCCTTATCGGGTCTTGTGTCCTGTCCCGCTGGGTTCCTTGCATCCCTAGACTTGCGATCCTCTGCCTCGTTTTGTTCCAAAGCTAACACTTTAGACAAAACCTCTCTGTAAGTACTGGTACCGGAGAAGATCAAGAACCTCCTAAAGAATGGACAAAGACCTTTTAAAAACTTCATCATCTTCTGTTCCTCGTCCTGAACAATAAACGGAACATAACGAGCGAGCTCGTTAAACCTCTGATCATATCGAGCAATGCTCATATCCCCTTACTCAAGTGCATAGAACTCGGAAATGCAGACGTCTCTATAGCTCTGCGAAAAGTACTGAGCGTAGAAGAGCTCCTGGAATGATGACCAAAGAATAGGAGACACCAAAACCGTCCTCTTGGACATATCCCACCAAAAGTCTACCTCATCCTGAAGTAGGTAAGCTGCAAGCGTCACCCGCTGATCGTTGGGACACTTTATCGCGTCCAAGGTCTTCTCTATAGACCTGAACCATGTCTCAGTCTCTGAAGGAATCGACGTGCCAGAAAAAGTAGGGTGCTTGTATCTCTGATTCTGTTCGAACAGAGTCAAGATTATTCAAACAGATTATTCAAAAAGTAGGGTGCCAGTAATATAAAGACTCGGTCGTAGACATAACAAGAAGAGTTAGAAGCTAAGATAGATGGTATGGTGGCAGAGTAGACGAGTAAGTACTTTAGCCGAATGGGGTTGGAGGAGTAACTGCCTGACTTCGTCGATTAGCACATGGATGAGCTGACCAGCCAGGAACAAAATGAAGTAGAGGAGTTCAACATCTGGTGGGTTATGTTCTAGCATCATATCCGTATCGTGACTGAGCAGTCTGCTACACTGAGAGCCCTGGCGCAGTGGTTGGTGGAAAAGAAGGGTGGTGGTTGTAGTGGTAGTGGTAGTGGCAGTTTGGGGCGCTCGAAGAGTTGCCCTGTCTATAATTGATGTAGCTTTCATTTATTTCTTTTTATTGGTTGTTGTTGATATTTTTTCTCTCTATTTTTGTATTGGGCAATGAATGAATAGACTTGCTTTTTATTTTAAGTACTGTTGATGATTATTCTGAGGCTGACCAAAGGAAATGTCTTAAAATATGGCAAAGCCAGGAATTTGTGCGCTCTGAAGGACTTAGAAGTAAGTCCTTCAAGGTTTATGAAAATGAAGTCAAATCGTTAAGATTAAATATGAATTAAAATTTTGTAACTCTAAGGTTGGGAAAAATGTAGCATAAAAAAGGGGAGTGTTCTTCTGTCTTGAAGGTCGAAAATAAGTCGAAGCAAAAATGGTGCAACGTGCATCAGAAAGTGTAATCTTCTTATAGGTCGAAAGTTTTCAGATACTTCGAAGGGAATTGATGTAGTAAGACACATAATGAAAAAGATTGCTTGGACTCCAATTAGAATGGGGTCGATTGTTATTGTCATGGAAGTGTGTAGTAGGAGTTCCGAGGTCTATGATATGTTTGAGGGCGCCGGCTGCACCATCTGACAATTGCAAGCTTTAGTCCAAACATGTGGGGCCTTGCCTATCTTAAGTAGAGCGTATAGCTTGGTTTAGCGGTTACTTTATGTCCAAGTTAGTGTTTGATGATGGTTGCCCTATAGCGTATGCATGTGATCCCACATTTTGAGACTTTGATTTGTAAACAGTGCTTGGGGATGCCAGTGATTGTGTACACGAGGGTTTATGTTGGCTTGATTTGAGGAGCTTGAAGAGAAAATTGAGGCGTGAAGGTAGGAGGGGTAGGTGGTCGAAGTATTTAAAGAGGCGGGAAAAATTTGTAAGGGACAGTTGTTAAAATTATTGAGGGAAGGTGAAGAGGTAAGAGAGAGTAGGGTTAGTGGGCATAATGATGGCAGTTTAGAAAATTGATACGGTTTGAGAATAATGTATTTAAGAGAAAAGAGAGAAAAAAAAAGGAGTAGTCATTTGTCTGAAGGAGAAGAAAACAACTTTGTTGCTGTTGATGGAGATTTCCTATGAGAACTGGTGCCACTCGTTGCTGTTGACAAAGATTATCTAAGGGAAACGGTACAAAAATAGTCTTCCTTGCTATTGTCTTTTAATTGGTCTCTATTTTCTTTCATGTTTTTGTGTATGGTTATTGTAGGGACCTATCCCTCGATCTAACCCAATTTAAACTATTTTTCAATTCGAATACCTCCATATCAGACTCATGATTTTACACGTGACATGAACAATCAGCATAGACACCGACATCATAAACTGATGAACAAACGCCGACCGAGCACAATAGAAAAACATGAACAAGTCAATGATACATGTCTCTCACAAACTCAGTACTCAGTACTCAGTCAAACCGCCATTTACCTCATTGTTCGAAGAATGTGCTTCAGTATAATAACGAACTGTAGGCAAGGCCTATATAAGGGAAAAGTTCCAAAAGAGACAAGGACCGGAAAGATATACGAGAAATCACCAAGAAAACCATACTTTCTTGATTCTCAAGCACCAAATTTTTTATTTACAAGGTCAAGTTTTTATAGTTCGAGAGATCACTTGTAATAAGATATCAGCCTCAAACAATAAAAGTTACTATTACCAAAACCCACAACTCGAGGTCATTGTTTTTTACCTATTCAAAGGCTTTCCATGTTAAATCACCTGTATCATTTCTTGCTTTACATTAGTTTTTGTCATATGAACATTGGTGTAATTCTGAGCCATCTTAAGCTTACAGAATTAGGCCATTACATTTGGCATCGTCTACGGGAAAGAAAACATTTCCATGATATCCTAAGGCATGCATTCACTCTTCTATCAATCTCCAATCATGGTCACTTCCAGACGACCAACAACGGTAATCTAGCTCGATCTTTCAGTTGAGCTAGAAAACGTATAAATCTACGAGAAAATCTCTGCGCTGAAGTAGAGAAATGTAATGAGCTTGAACATTAGTTAACTCTGACTGAGAGCTCCGCGAGAAGGAGTGTGAAAGCCGAGAGATAAGCTCATTTGACAGCGTTCAAACGACATGCGGATTAGATGAGTATCATGTAGATAGTGTTACAGGCTCTGCAGGATACTTAAAGGCTTCTCAAACCAGAGATCGCTATCAAAACCCAGAAACCTCCAAAGTTTTTGTGGGAAAGATTGGGGACCTCGAGGAGTCACAAAACAAGCTATTTCTAGAAATATTCAGAATGAACAGTAACCTTCCATTCATTTGGGTGGCGAAGTTCAGTCTGAGACCAACAAGGTCACCAATTTTCTAAATGTCAGGAGGAAGAGCAATGACCTCATCCTCGATTCCAGTACGAGTTCATTGAGTGAGAGCACCGGTACTCATAATCCCAACCTCCTCGCCAAGCCACTCAAGCACACGTAAATACGTCACACAAGAGCATATGGATCAGCAGATCAAGGAATTGATTGAAGCACAAATTTAGGTACTACAGACGAACTTACAAAATTATAGGGAAGCCCGAATAGCCAAGAACTATTAATATGGAAATAACGAAAGGTTTTCACACTCTGAAAATCATTAATACAAGGGCATTGATCCCAAATGAGCAAATTCAACAATACGTGATTCATTGGGATTATACTCCAATCTCAATCACATCCTCTACCGTCGGTTCGCAATAAGTCTACAGGAAGAACCACTACGGTGGTTCCACTCTTTATCTGAAGATTCCATACTCACATTCGATCAGCTGCATAAATAAATCATCAAGACGTATGCTCACAAAAGAGACAAAGAAAAGAATTTATATTTCTTATTAGTCTTAAACAATCACAGAGAGAGAAGCTTGAGGCTTTTGTAAGGAATTTTTGGAGCTCGTGTGAAAAGTGGTTAATCTTGATCAGAAAATAGCTATTACTGCTTTCACTAAACGTTTTAGCTATATACAAGGCCAATAGCACCTCTTCCTCAACAAGCCCGCGACCTTGGAGGATATGATCACCAAGTTAATAGGTATGTCAACCTGGAAAAGATGATGTGAAAGGCATAAATCTACTAAATCTTCATGACACAAAGGTCACCTAAGAACAGAACAATGAATCAAAGGATGATCACGGTGATCAAAAGCGTTCCAAGGCAATACTTGCAATATTCGGAAAGGCGATACATTGCCTAAACCGGTCCTCCCAAAGAGGAATGTTCAATCTCCATAAATTTTCAATCCTATTCACGGATAAGTGTACCATCCTCTAAAACCATTGGAGCCAATCAAAGTCACCCGTACTGCATACATCACAAGGTAAACCATCATTCTACTGATAGCTATTATGGCTTATAGAGGTTGCTGGAATTTATTTTCAAGGAGGGGGGATGTACGAAACATTATCAACCTGAATCATGCAAGAATAGCAGCTATAAGAAGTAGCTCGAAGTAGTTAGGTCGAAGATCAAGCTGAGGAGAACATCTCTACTAAATGTAGCATAACAACATGATCGAAATTCAGCATCAATAACTCTTGCAGACTCAAACGCAGCGAGACTAACAGATTGTTGCGACCTTACACCTTAAGATAAATAAGCCAAGCTTTTACTGAGGGCGAGCAATCACATCTGGGATCTCATTCGAAGATTACGACATTAGTCATGTAAAATTCTTTATCATGATGCATTAGTCATTAATGCTTAAGATGAAGAAGTTTGTCATGCATACAATGATGATTAATACTGGAAGCAGAATTGAGATTCTCTTTCAGAGCACAATCGACCAAATGAGATTGGTCGATCAAGTTATTCTAAAGCGGCACCGATATTAGTTGATTCAATGGTTCAAAAGAAAAGCGAGTAGGCAAGATCATTTACCTAATACCACAGGACAAGCCAAAACGACGTCATCTTCTTTGTTATCAGCACTAAATC
Organism: Kingdonia uniflora; assembly: GCA_014058105.1. Lineage (NCBI taxonomy): Eukaryota > Viridiplantae > Streptophyta > Magnoliopsida > Ranunculales > Circaeasteraceae > Kingdonia > Kingdonia uniflora. Next base: position 1,749 of record JACGCM010002431.1, on the reverse strand, counting down.
ACGTATCTCAGGATTATGGGCCGCTGCTGGATTCACAACATGGAAGCAATCACTTCCACCTACCACCAAACACTCCGATTCAAACACAATGATGGTATCTATGAAATCAAGGTAGTCAAAAGATTTCTCAAGCTTGCGAGAGTACCATCTCTGCCATTCTAGACCCCAAATAGATACGCTGCATAACAATTACAGAAAGCTGATCACCTTGATGATCAGCCTTCAATAGAAGAGCCTAAGAATACATCAACATTATTGGAGCTAGCAGAGGTACTTTTATTGGTACCAAGCTTGTCTAGCACATTAAGGATGCTTTTCTACAACTCTTACGATGAACAGAAATGTCAATGCCATGACATGTCACAAAATTGGCCATCAACTCAATGCCACGGCGGTCAAACAACAAATAGGATGGCTATTACCTCACTTCGATTTGAAGTTAACATGGAGATTGAGAAATTGATCAAAGGGGAATTCATTGGACAAGCCAAGTATCCAGATTGGATATCTATCATCGTCGTTGTCCAAAAATGAATGGAAAAATCCGAGTTGTGTAGATTTCAGATCTAAATTAACACACTCTAAATGATAGTTTTCCCCTCTCCCAATATCTATTAAATTCTTGATTCCATAGTAGGACACGAACGCCTATCTCTGATTAGCGTTGCTTTTGGAAACAATCAAAGTCCTCTCTCTGGAAAAGATTAAGAAAATAATACTTTTATTACTAACAGAGGACTTTATACTACAAAATCATGCCCTTTAGACTTAAAAATACGGGCGTAACTTATTAACAGTTGATGACTACTAGGTTCAAGGCACATCTGGGGAAAATCACGGAAGTCTGCATTGATGATCTCTTATGCATGAACATATAGTCAAGAAATCACATTGCGATCTTAACACAATATTCAACATTTTTTTGATCTTACAGGATGTGACTCAATCCTGATAAGTATTAATTCAAAGTATATTCAGGTTAATTCCTCGGCCATCCATCAGCAAAAAAGGGATCGAGGCTGATCCAGATCAAATCGAGCTCTCCTCAAGATGCCATCTCCAAAGACGACGAAAGACCTACAAAAACTTACGGCAAGATTGCCGCTATAAGCCATTCGTTTCCAAATCTTAGATCACAGTCATTGGTTGTTCGTACTACTCCGCGTTGTACCAAACGAGGAAAAGTTTAGCCAATGCAGAGATCCAATGGACATCAGAATGTGAGGCAGCTTTTTCAAGAAACTCAAAACTATTTGGGGAAGTCTCCATCATGAGCACCCTGGTAGATAATGAGGAACGATCATCTACATGGCAGTTATAGATACTTCTATCATCTCGGTTCTTATTCAACTGAAGAAAAATCGAGAAATCAGTCTACTTCATCAGCAAAACCTCACTCCAACGAAATGGGTATTATAAAATTGAGACTCCTAACTCTTGTTTATAATTCACAGGTACTTAAGTACTACTTTAAAGCACATTTAGTCAAAGTCATGACAAACAACCCCCTCTGGGAAATTTTGTCCAGAAAGAGAAATCCAGGAGAGTGCAACAATGGTCAGTCAGTTTGGGAGAACATGATATCTATTCGAACAACGACAATCAAAATAGGCCCAGGCCCTTGCCAATTTACATGCAGATTTTCCATTGGAAGATCCTGAGTGGGAGGAATACAATCTGACTTGCAGAAGAAATTACAGAAGATCTACCCACAAAGCATTTGACGAGTGAGATGTGGGTTACAAGGAA
>JACGCM010001418.1:0-22661 GCA_014058105.1 Kingdonia uniflora | reverse complement strand
TTGATTACTTCGACCTGGCTATTCCCCTGAGGGTAATAAGTTGTGTAAGGGGAGAGGATGATGTTGTAGTTCTTGAGGAAATTACAGACTTTACTTCTACAAACTATGGACCGTTATCACATCGAATCATGTGAGGGCACAGCCAAAACAGTGATGATATTTTTCCATAAGAACTTGATGACTTCTTCTTCTCTGGTTTGACACAATGCAACAGTTTCGACCCATTTAGTAAAGTAATCTGTGGCCACTAGGAGATGTTCCTGTCTACCCAAAGCTTTGGGGAAAGTGCCCACTAGATCAATCGCCTATCATTTAAAGGGTCCAGAAACTTGGCAGCAATGGAGGTCTTATGAAGGGCTTTAGATGTCATGGGTGTGACGGTGGCATTTGTCACAAGGTTTACATACTCTCAGCTTTATTTCTTCATATTAAGTCAGAATAACCTTGTGTTCTGGCAGGATGAGCCATAGATCGACCAGCAGTGTGAGCACCGCACGTACCTTCATGGAGTTGGTGAGTATGGTAGTAGCTTTGTTTTAAGAGATGCATCGGAGGGAGTACTCCATACGGGGATTTACGGTGTAATCCGCCTTTAAGAATGGTATATCTGCGGTAATTTTCTAGTAATAAACATTTGGCTTTGGGATCTTTGGGATAGTAGAACTATTGAAATAAGCAAGAAAGGATGTTCGCTAGTCATCTGGATCGAGACTCTCGTCCCAGTATTGATGGCATTGACTTCCATCTGGTCAATACTTGGGCATTCGAGTACTTCGATATGGAGTGTTCGAGATTCAGACTGGCCTAACATGGGTATTATGTGGGTGAGGGCATCAACATGTCTATTTTCGCCTCGTGAATGTGTAATGGAAGATTTTTGGGGAAGCGATCCATCGCTACGCTGGCAGACATGGGCAGCATACTCAGCATGCGACCATTTGCCTAATTTTTCTAGTATATTGTCTCTGAATAAGTTGGGAATCGGTAAATACTAGATTTTGGAAACACCAGTTCGATGGCAAGATCGAGGCCATGTATCAGAGCTTCATACTCGACCTCGTTATAAAACATTCAAAGCTTAACTTGACAGCCTTTTCAATCTGGCCCTAGATAGGGTAACTAGAACTACACGATCCCCGAACTGTTAGGTCCAGCGATCCATCTGAAATGAGGCGCCAACCCCGTGTTAGGGTTCCAAGGGTCGTGTTGTTCGGGCTGGTCTTCTGGTAGATCATCTTCGTGTTCCTCTCAGTCGATGTCTTCTACCAGGAAGTCGGCAAGGAAATTGGCGACGGCTTGGCCTTTTTGAGATATTTGTTTCTCAAAAGTGATGTCGTGTTCACCTAGATAAACGAACCATTTTTGTACCTTCATAGATTTATCTTTCTTACAGAGGATCTCTCGAAGGGGGTAGCTGGTGATGACACGTATAGGGTGGTCTTAAAAGTACGGTTTAAGCATTTGAGCAGTGTAAACAAGTGTAAGGGGAAATCATTCGAGCTTAGTATATCGATTCTCAGCAGGTGTCAGAGTTTTACTGATAAAGTACACGGGTTTTTCGATGTTAGATTCGATTCGAATAAGGACCGAGCTAATAGAAGTATCAGTAACAACAAGGTATAAAGAATGTATTTAACCTTCAATGGGGGTGCTGACGATGGATGGTCGACCAAGGTATGTTTTGAGTTCGAGAAAGGCATGTTCACACATCGAGTATCCAATGATTTTGGGTATTTTCATTTTGGCCTTTGGACACCTTGGTCGCGTAAGAGGGAGAAAAACCAAGCACACCGGTCAGAGGATTTAAAGATAAAACGGTTGAGGGTGGCGATCTTGCCAGCAACCATCTAGACATATTTCTTTGTTGAAGGGAAGGCATATCGATGAGGGCGCGGTATGAGTGGGGCCGATCTCGATACATCATTTGCTGATGAGGTGGCCTAAGAATTCATCTGATGAAACACCAAACTGACACTTGTCTGGGTAAGTTTCATGTTATAAGAACAAAGTATGACAAATACCTCGGTGAGGTCCTGGATATGGGTCTATTTTTGGAGGCTTTTGCATAACATGTCGTCGATATATACTTCGACCGACTTCCCAAACAAAGGTTTTGAACATGGTGGTAACAAGACGTTGATAAGTGGCACCCATATTTTTAAGGCTGAAGGGCATGACGTTAAAGTAGTAAAGACCTTGTTCAGTATTAACAAAGTTTTAAAGTTGATCCTCGGGAGGAGGGTACCTGATTGTAACCTAAAGCTGCGTCCATCATGGATAGTCGTTCATGACCAGCTGTGGCATCCAGGAGTGCTGAAATGATTGGAAGGGGAAAATTGTCCTTGTTCAGTAACTAACAAAGTTTTAAGTTGATCCTCGGGAGGAGGGTACCTGATTGTAACCTAAAGCTGCATCCATCATGGATAGTCGTTCATGACCAGCTGTGGCATCCTGGAGTGCTGAAATGATTGGAAGGGGAAAATTGTCCTTTGGTGTGTGTTTGTTGAGGTTTGTGAAGTTTAAACAGATTCTGATCTTACCATTCTTCTTGGGGACAACATCAATGTTCGAGATCCATCGGCATACTTGACTTCGTTAATGAAACCAGGGGCAAGGAGTTTGTCGACCTTGAGGTTTAACAGCATCTCGAAGCCGCGTGGCCAAAGTAAACTTTTTTTGCTTCACGGCGATAAAATGAGGGATGAGGTCAAGTCGATGGCAGGCTAATGTGAGGTCAACACCGGGCATCTCATGGAATGTCTAGGCAATGAAGTCTTTATTTGCTCAAAGAAAGTTGGTGAGTTGCCTAGACATTCCATGGAATGCACCTCGACGGTCATGCAAGCACCCGGAGGTTGATTAACCTTAAACTTATCAAACCGTAGAAATCAATGTCTCTCTCTCTCCTCATAGCTTCGATTCCATCTACCACACCCATCGAACCTACTGTTTATATCAACTCGACGGTCCTGGTCGAGGTACATTCATTGGTACCTTTCCATGAGTACTTAAAGGCGTTGAGGGCCTTTTAAGTTCCACGTGTCGCAAGGGGTAGTGAAACAAAGTATTTGGTGGTAAGTCAAAGGTATGGCTCTCATGGCATGGAGGCAGTCGCACCCATGGATACCTGGATATTCAAATTTCCTGTCGCTGACAAGAAAGCTGGTTTGGAGGGTAACTGGTCCTGTAGTGATAGGAAGGTTAATTCGATCAACATCGACTTCGGTGACGCCATTGAATCCCTTGAGTTCGACATTAGCTGGGGTGATAAGGTCGGTTTTTTGGTCGGGTATTAGTTAGATTTTGGTAGAAGGATGGAAACTTCTCTTGATAGGTAAGCTTACATCACTCTTCGACTCGTTTGCATTTGCTTCGAATATGACCACTGCCGATGTTGTTAACTTCGATAAGGTGTAGTTAGAAAATGTGTACCTCGGTTGGGTCGGCGGCTGAAGCAGGTTAAGGCGTGAGATACGGCCCATCGAGGTAGCTAGGAAGATCGGCGATATATCAATGTAGATGACCTGCTTTAAAGATCATCTTTAGAGAATGTTAAAGAGCATAGCATTTATTGGTAGCGTGGCAGTTGCACTTGTGATTTTGGCAGTAAGGCTCACCTTTCTTAACCTCAATTGGGTAGGGATACCCAGATAGGGTCGGCCTATATTTATGCGAGAAGGGTGATGATGGGAGCAGTGAGCTTGTGAAGGACCGGTTTGGGTCATTTTTTACGGATATCAGCGAGGGTGTCATCGGAGTGGAGGCATTTGCAGCTCTCAGTCTCCTGTGAGACAGGAGCGACCATGGGCGCAGAAGGTTCTCAGGTTCGTTATGGTTGGTGGTCGAGGTTTGCCCATGGAAATTGGATTCTCGAAGGCGTTCGAGGTTGATGTATCTATTTACCTAAAATAACATCTCCTCAGGGTTCGTGGTTTATGCAGCACGATGTACTCCTTGACATGACTGTAATCTAGTAGAGTGCAAGATTATGTGAGGACAGTATTCGCACCGTCGAGGTTTTCAACTTTGCGTGACTCATCGAGAAACCGCTTGGTGAAAGCTTCAAGCATTTCGTTGCGGGATTTGCGGAAGTTGAAGAGAACGTCGACTCGGACCTCAGAGTCTTTGTTAAGGAAAATTGGGCAATAAAAAGGCTCGACAATTGTTTGAATCTTCAAATCAAACCATTAGGGAGGCTGTGGTACCATTTGAGAGGGCTATCAGTGAGATTGGTGGAAACATTCGACATAAGATTGGTCGGCTGTGGAATACAGACTCAAAACGCTTTGGAATTCTAGGACATGAGACTAAGGGTCGGTATTGCAATATTTACTGACTTTAGGGGTATGGAAATTTCGAGGTACCTCGGCCGCAAGAAATTTGTTCCAGATAGGGTTGTTTTACTGACTCAAAGAGTTCGGTGCGGGGATCGCGCTCATGCGAATAGCGGTACAGATTTTCTAATCGAGTTCCTATTTACTAAGGTAAGCATGGTAAGGGGGAGAGCATTGGGGTTGAGGGGGAAGTGGTCGAAGGTTTGGAGTGTGCTCAGCGCTGCGCTCCCCGAGACATTTTTGAGCAGGGCGACGTTTGGGGTATCGGGTACAACAAAGAGTGGAGTCGGAGGAATCCTTCGTGGGGTGTACACCAAGGTAGATTGAGCCATTAGAGAAAATGGTGGGAACACCCTCAGCCCCAAGGTGGACCGAGGGAACTTCGACTTAGGGTGAGCCCAAGGCGAGCGCGGGCTGAAACGCAAAAAGGGTGGGGGCCATTGAGGATGGTTGTGAAGGGCAGAAAGAGGAAGAGAAAAGAGACAGGGGGAGTTGGATAGGGTGGGTATAGCACAAGCGATGCCAAATGTAGGTGTCAAGCTTCGTATGAGGGGAAAATGGCTCTTATACGAAGGGTTCGACTAGGGGTTTGCAAGCATATAAATAATAGTAATAAGAAATACTACTGAGATAATACACTTGTGTGGAGGCCTAGAATAGGTTACTCCATGACCTATAGTGAGGATTTTAAGGAGAAATGATATATATATCGAGTTAGTCGAGGGATCGAGGAATAGATTGTTACAGGGTATTCGAAGGTAATCTTATAAGGCTTAGCGGGAAAAAATTTCTAACCTCTTCATAGTGCCTCCTCCCTCCTATTTATAGGATATAGAAAGGGTTAAGTCATAATGGGAGGTCAAGTTACATGTATACCCTTTGGGGACAACTGACTTGTACCCAGAGTCCGTTCTAATATTATAGTTGTTGGTTCTGACACCATTGTTGTTGGTTTTGATACTGTAGTTCTTGGAGCTGCTTGCTTCACTATTCTGTCTGGTGAGCTAGCTGTCAAACATGTCTGCCTTTGACCATCTACATCCATGGTCGAAGTATTTTTGGTACTAATACTGAGTTCTGACGCTGCTCATCTATCTTCGACTATGACAGTTAGCTTCGATGATTCCTTTGAGTGTTCGATTAGTCTTGGAAGGCTATGTGGACTTAGTTACTCCATTATTGGGCTTAGAGTCTTTAGGTGGGGTTCAATGTAGCCTTCGATCATTCGACTGGTACTAGAAGGTTGCGAGTAGGCTACTATACACTCATCATCAGCACCCCCATCGAAGGTGAAATGCTTTCTTTATACCTTGGAGTCACCGACACTTCTATTAGCTCGGTCCTTATTCAACTCGAATCTAGTATTGAGAACCCGTACACTTTATCAGCAAAACTCTAACACCTGCCGAGACTCGATATACAAAGCTCGAGGGATTCCTCCTTACACTCATCTACACTGCTCGAAAGCTCAAACTATACTTTCAGGCTCACCCTATACGTGTTTTCACCAGCTACCCCCTTTGAGACATCCTCAACAAGAAAGATAAATCTAGATGGGTACAATAATGGTCTGTTTATCTTGGTGAATACGACATCACTTTCGAGAAACATATATCTCAAAAAGGCAAAACAGTTGCTGATTTCCTTGCCGACTTCCCGGTCGAAGACGTCGACAGGGAAGAACATGAAGATGATCTACCAGAAGACCAGCCCGAACAGCGCAACCCTTATAACCCTAACACGGGCTGGCGTATCTTTACAGAGGGATCCGCTTGACCTAAAGATTTTGGATAGGTATTGTTCTGGTTACCCCTTCCAATGACAGAATCGAAAAGGCTATCAAGCTAAACTTCGAATATTCTAATAATGAGGCCAAATATGAAGCTTTGATACATGGCCTCGATCTCGCCCTTAAACTTGGTATTCCCAAACTTGCAGTATTTACCGATTCTCAGCTTGTTCAGAGACATTATACCAGCAAAATTAGGCCAGCAGTCACAGGGATTAGTATGCTGCACTTGTCTTCCAGCACATGGATCGTTTCCCTAAAAAAAATTCTATTACACATTACCCTCGAGGTGAAAATAGACATGCCAATACCTTTGCCTACGTAGCATCCATGTTAGGCCAGTCCAAATCTCGAACACTCCATATCGAAGTACTCGAACGTCCAAGTATCGAGTACTTCGGCAGTCATAGGGATTAGTACGTTGTATTTGTCTTCCAGCGCATGGATCGTTTCCCTAAAAAAAATTCTATTACACATTACCCTCGAGGTGAAAATAGACATGCCATACCTTTGCCTACGTAGCATCCATGTTAGGCCAGTCCGAATCTCGAAACACTCCATATCGAAGTACTCGAACGCCCAAGTATCGAGTACTTCAGCAGTCATAGGGATTAGTACGTTGTATTTGTCTTCCAGCGCATGGATCGTTTCCCTAAAAAGAATTCTATTACACATTACCCTCGAGGTGAAAATAGACATGCCGATGCCTTTGCCTACATAGCATCCATGTTAGGCCAGTCCGAATCTCGAACACTCCATATTTAAGTACTCGAACGCCCAAGTATCGACCAGATGGAAGTCAATGACATCAATACTGGGGGCAAGAGTCTCAATCCCGATGACTGGCGAACACCCTTCCTTGCTTATTTACATAGTTCTACCCTCCCGAAAGATCCCAAAGACAAATGTTCGTTACTGAAAAACTTCCGCAGATACACCATTCTTAAAGGAGGACTACACCGTAAATCCCTAAACAGCGTGCACATCCGCTGCATCTCCCAAAATGAAGCCACTACCATACTTACCAAACTCCACGAAGGTAACTGCAGTGCTCTTACTGTTGGTTGATCTATGGCTCTTTGAACCGTAACAAGTGTTATTCTGGCCTAAAATGAAGAAACAAGCTGAAGAGTATGCGAAACGCTGTGACAAATGCCAACGTCACACCCATGACATCCGAAGCCCTTCACAAGACCTCCATTATAGCCAAGTTGCTTTGTCGTTTAAGCAGTGGGCCATTAATCTAGTGGGCCCTTTTCCCAAAGCATCAGGTAGACACGAACATATTCTAGTGGCCATAGATTATACTTTACTAAATGGGTCGAAGTCGTGTCTCTATGTCGAACCAGAGATGAAGAAGTCATCAAGTTCTTATGGGAAAATATCATCACACATTTTGGCTGCCCTCACATGATTCAATCCGAAAATGGTCCACAGTTTGTTGAGAATAAAGTCCGCAATTTCCTCAAGAAGTACAGCATTATTCTTTCACCCCCAACACCTTATTACCCACAGGGGAATGGTCAGGTCGAAGCAATCAATAAAACCATAGTCGACGGTCTTAAGAAACGTGTTGATGAGAAGAAAGGCCGATGGGTTCAAGAATTACAGCATGTACTCTGGGCCTATCGTACCACACCAAGAAAGGCGACGAGTTGTACTCTTTTCCTTCTGGCTTACGGTGCCGAAGGTGTGCTGCCTACTCAGTTCGAAGTACCAATGCGTGACCCTGATCTCCCTGATGAAGATAATGAGTTCGAACTTGGATACAATATCTTATGGATCGATGAAACTAGAGACTCAGCCATCGCTAACTTCGGCCATTATCACCTCTCTCTCTAGAAGTCATACAACAAAAGGGTTCGACCACGCAGCTTCAATATTGGAGACCTCGTACATCGGTGAGTCACACCCTCTTCAAAGCCTCAAGATGCTGGCAAGCTAGCCGAGTCCTGGGAAGACCTTATATCATGTACGGCAAAATCGTCAAAGGATCCCACTAATGACAGAAGCTGAGGAGCCTCTACCCACCCTTGGAACACAATCCAGTTATTCTCATACAACACCCCGTGGCTACCACCTTGCTCAACTGATGTAAATGCAACATAATCAATGAACATATTTTATCATCACTGCTTCATGTCCTGTCTCAAAGTGAACTTCTTGGACAAACCTAAGTATCATGTCAACCCTTCGATCTGATTGATACTTGGGGGCGACCTCAAAGTTTTTCAAGGTTCCAATTCAAGCAAACCCAAGGGGCATGAATGGTCGATAGACCAGACCCTCGGGGATGCAATGGGGCTGACCACATAATGCTTTTTTTAGGTTTAATCCCGTGGATAGACTCGGGGGTGACCTTCGAAGTCCAGTAAACTTCTTGGACAAACCTAAGTATTATGTCAACCCTTCGACCTGACTGATACTTGGGGGCGACCTCAAAGATTTTTAAGATTCCAATTTGAGCAAACCTGAGGGGCATGAATGGTCAATTGACCGGTCCCTTGGGGATGCATTGGGTCCGACCACATAGTACTTCATTTAGGTTCAATCCCGCGGATATACCCGGTGGTGACCTTCGAAGTCCAGTAAACCTCTTGGACAAACCTAAGTATCATGTCAACCCTTCGACCTAACTAATACTTGGGGGTGACCTTAAAGTTTTTCAAGGTTCCAATTCGAGCAAACCCGAGGAGCATGAATGGTCGATAGACCAGACCATCGGGGATGTATTGGAGCCGACCACATAATGCTTCAGTTAGGCTCAATCCCGTGGATTGACCCAAGGGCGACCTTCAAAGTCATGAATGGTCGATACACTGTACCCTCAGGGATGCATTGGGGCCGACCACATAATGCTTTGGTTAGGCTCAAACCCACGGATAGACCCGAGGGCAACCTTTGACATACAAGCGCACCGAGTTGGTCAAACCTAAGTATCATATCAACCCTTCGACTTGACTGATACTTGGGGGCGACCTCAAAGTAATTCGAGTTTCCAGTTTGAGCAATCCTGCGTGACATGAATGGTCGACAGACCGGACACTCGGGGATATATTACAGCTGACAACATCATCCTTCGATCCTCGACCTCTGAAACTTTCTATACTTTAATTCCCATATAAAGCATACAGACATACCAACAATTCAAGTTCAATAAATACCAGCAGGTCAAGTTCAACTACATTACTCAATCTACCTATCAAATACTCATTGTTCAAAATTTAACCTATCCAATAAACTGAAGTGGAAACAATAGACAAGAATTCATTACAGATGACTTCCTGTAAATACCAAACAAAAAACCTTCTTCAAATACCACACTCACACAGGATTGGCCACATTTTCTCCTTGATCTTCTACAGTACCACCTACACTGACTTCGATACCAGGTTTCATTCCCGAAGCATCAGCAGTACCAGCGATTGCAGAACCCCCTTCAACATTTCCAACACCATCCCCTACGGCCGCAGGATCAGCTACAACATCTCTAGCATCTCCCACTACAGGGACCACTCCCATCCCCTCTGCCTGTGCAACATCTTCGACAGTAGGCTCTTCGGTCAATGGAAAGCGCTCGATGGTCTTTGGATTATACCCCAACCCATCAATAAAGTTCTTCAGAGTTGTGGTCGTATTACACTCCTCATCATATCTTGCCTGGAAACGTGCATTGTTATCCTTCAACTGCTCATATTTCTCAACCAGCTTCACCTCCAACACTGCTCGCATTTGATTACTGTTAGCAATCACATCATCGGCTCTAATCTACAACTTCTTTCGTCCTAGTACACCGAACAGGGTCTCCAGTGACATAATGGTCCCTTGTGCAAGCATCAGACTGCCCCTCGCCTTCTTCAACTTTTCACTCAATGCCTTTTGGGCTTTGTTATAAGCTTGGACCCAAGCATTCACCTGCACGAATACTCAACTACTCAGTAGTTCTCAAAGCATAATTGTAACTTCATAATTTAAAAACACTTACCTGATGCAGAGCCTTATTCATTTGCTTCCCCGCTTCATCCAGGCCAGTGCCGTAGAGGCTAGCCATCAACGCGGTCATTACCCGAGTATTGTCCTCCAGTTCGACCTCGTGCCACCTCGTGTCAGCCGATTCATCCTTGTCATCGGCCATCTGCTCACGAGGCTTCTTTAGCAAAGTTGTTTTCGTTTGTTGTATAGTCGAAGCTTTATCAGTGACCTTACCTTTACCCTTGCTGGTCTGCCGCGGTACCTCAAGAATAGTCTCGGGCGTGCTCACCCGTATCGTCCCAGGCTCTCCTCGCCATTTCCTCGACACATAGCTCAACTTTCAACTCAATCTGTCATAATTCATCTCCTATGTCCTCGCTGAAGAATTTCCGTCTTTCCTTTTCTTTGATTGCCCAATCTGGCCTCTGAATGCCATAATCCCATCCTGGAGGGTATCCTTGAATGAATATTCTGCCTCTATTGGCACCAGTATAAAAACCACCTTCAATAACTCATATTTCAACATGATTCGATCCAGTCTTGCCTTTTCTTGAGCTGAGACTGGCCCCGCCGTTGTCCCCAAATCATCTTAATCATCCTTATTATCACTCTGCTCCTCTTCCCCTTCCTCCCTCTTATCACCCGAAGGCTCGACATTACCTTCGCTCCCCTTTCCCTTCCCCTCCTCATTTTCCCCTTCGTCATTCTCCCCGACTATTGGAGCCTTACAACGACTCCTAGTCGAAGCTCCAACCTCTGGCACTACCATAGACAATGGGACGTCCGTTACAATTTCTAACACTCCTACATCACTGCTCTAACCCCCTCGACCTCGATCAGATATACTTGGTTCGTTTACTTCATCATCCTAATATACCAGCCTTATCCTTTAAGCTTGACGGGTACGCATTATACCCTACAAAAGAAGAGGAGCGAAATTAGCTTGATATATTCAAGTATCAAGTTTCGATATCATATTATTTTCTACCCGCCCCAAATCTCCCAACCCATAGTCGAATGTTTGACTGCAACCCAAGCCACCCCCTCACTCCCCCTAATTCACCACTTGGCCAAACGTCCAGCCGCATGGGTTACCCCCTTCCTCAATCACATAATTATAGCCAAAAAGCATACCGTACAGACAACAAACACATGAAGAAGCAATAGAAAAAAATTAAAGGTCTATCTTTACTAAGTTATCAGAAGCATACTTGCTCGAGTAGATCCGATTTTTCTACAACAACGAGGTGTTCTTCTCTCCTCTCCAGCAAGCTCAACCGTAACAATGGCATATGTTTTTCCCCTCTTCCTCCTTTTTTTCTCTTTGATTATTGCTTAGGAACAATGACTCTCTCTCTCCCCTCTTTAAATACCACCTAAGGACAAAAAAGCTGCCTAAATTTCCCCATTCATCATTATTACCACTCCTCCACTCCCTCCTCATTCTCGGCCACGATGTATTTTACCAATATTTCCCTCACCTGCTCCCACGTACGTGTCACATACTTACGCCAGCAAAATACTCTTTTAGCCCTCTCGAAGCTTTTGACACATGCCCAAAACTGTCAACTCAAACCCACGTGCTACCTCCACCTCTTTCCCATAACCTAAGGAAAAATCATGATGACCTGCAGCGACACACTGTCCTAGGAATATTATTACCTCTGACATGTCTGCTATTTTGGCTATCAGATTTTACAGTCGAAGCGCCCATGCCCAGGCTCTGACATGTTCGAACCCTCTCATGCTTTTGTTTTCAAATCATTGCCTGCATTCTACCCTATCCCATCGTACATGCACATTAGTACTCGAACCTTGGGTCAGTATACTTTTCTTTATATAAAAGAACCCCGGTGTCTTATCATTTTTAGTTCTTTTCATTACCTAAGTTTGACGTTCGACAGTTAATATGGCGCTTACTTTATCATCGTCTACAACACCTAACATGGCTTTACTATCATACTTTGACAAGCACGTTTTTTTAATTCATAAATATAAAAGCCCTCGGGCCTACAAATAAGGGAGAAAGAGAAAGAACAACACCAACAACTCCAACAACAACAACAACAAAAACCTTCTACATTCCCACTACCATATCGAAGACCCCCCTATATACATATGGGGATGTTCTTACAGAGCCCCGCCTTATCCTCGACCGCGTCCTCAGTATCCACCTGGTCTTCTGCCAGGCTTTTCAGTAAGAAGTACCGGTTGCTAACATTTAGACCCAACCACTGTATCACCCTCCACCTGTAGTAGCCTACTTGAAGCCTTCGACCCCCTCAGACACTCGAAATCTACTTCACAGCCTACCTGAATATATCAAATCCCTTATCAATCCTCAAGACAAGCCTTTCAGATATCCCTTGAAGATGAAGCTTCAACTCCAAACAAGCCTCGAGGACGGACTAGCACATAGAAGCAAAAACCTTTGACCATATCTGCACGCAGTCAAAATATGATGGGACAGACAGCCAGCTCACCAGACAAGCCGGCACAATGATTGGTCTTTGTAGCTACAGTGGCAGACCCAACCACTGCGCCACAGTATAAAAGTACAGAGACATCTTCCACAACTATCACAATGGCAGTACAGGCATGTCCGGCGACCATACCCTGCCAGGATATCCTGACAGTACTCATGTAATCTGACCTATAATTGGTGACTCAGCTTCCTATGGTTCTATAAAAAGGAGAGATGAGGAGCCAATGAGGGGTTAGAAAAATTCCCCCCAGACCCCTTGCAGTTTACCTTCGACCACTCTATAAAGCTTTGTATTCGAACCTTTGATTACTCATCAGTAATAGAATACTTCTTAAAAATCCGCATCAGAGGTCGTAGAGTATCACATTCGGGCCTCTACGCAAGTATTTGTCTCTAGTTTGTTCATACTTTAAATGATTTACTTGCATTCCTTTAATAGAAATTCAACCCCGTGTTATAAGAGCAAACTTCCCCTCTAAAAGAAGTTAGGCCCCTACAATTGGCGCCGTTTGCGCTTCCCACCCTACCAATCCCCTTTTCTTTTTCCCCTCACTTTGTTTTCAACATCCACAACTTCTCTCCAATGGCACCCACCCTCTGTTTCAGTTCAAACCAGGCCGGCATCTCCATCGACAGAGTAGCCGCCTAGATAGCCTTATTATCTCAACAAGTCGCTCAAGCCGAAGAGCTCCACCATGCACAGCTTAACCAGGAGCGTGAAAACCACCGCCTGGCGCTGGAAACTGAACGAAACCGCCGCCTAGACGACGAAAATAGATAGAGCTGGGCAATCGACGAGTTGCACAATACCGTCCAAGAGCTATAAAGATTACAGCCTCTGGAAGCTGCTCGACGATCCCAAGCACCAGACCCATCGCGCGTATCTACCCGCGCCCATCTATGACCCTCACCAAACCTCGAGATACCCCTAGTTCATACCGGTGCCGATGGCTTTCCTCGTACTATTCCCCCAACCGGTTATATCCACCTCGGGATTCAGCCCATAGAAGATTCTTCTGACTCTACCCTCCGCTCCTCCAGACATCCCAGACGCCGTCCCGCTCGAGAGTGGTTTGGGGAGCGTAGTGTCGAATACATGACACATGCTTGACTCCACAATCTTCGAACTCCCCATCTCCCCCTTATCCTGTATATGTCGCGCAACAAGACTTCGACCACAAAATACAACCAGTTATTCAAGTCAACACGAGCCCAGCCACCAACTCTTGGAGCCGCCTCAATAACCCGATTTGCCCCAAACTTTTGGCTATCGAAACACCCCCCAATTTTCGTGTTCCCAAACTCAGTAAATATCGCAAAACAGACTCCAAATCTCATATTCTCAAATTCTAAAATGCCCTGAGCCTCTACTCTATGGCTGACTAACTGTTATGTCACATTTTCCAACCAGCCTTACTGATAACCCCCTTCGATGGTATCACAACCTCCCAAATGGACCGATACGAAGCTTCGTGCAACTATCACAGCTTTTCATCGCCCAATTTGCCTTCAATAAGAACAGAAAAGTCAGAGTTGACGCCCTGTTCAATTTCAGAAAATCCAGCAACGAGACACTCGAAGCCTTCACTAAACAATTCCTCGACGAATCACGGAAAATAGAGAACCTTGACTGCACGAATGCTATACTCGCATACTCGAATGCCCTGCCTGATCACAATTGAGTAAAAGAACACCTACTTCTCTACAAACCTCAAACTCTCGAAGAGATGCTTTCGAAGGTTAATGGTTATATTGACCTCGAACGCCTTCAAGAATTCCTCAAACAGAGCCAGCCTTCGAACACCACCCACTTCAATAAACCTCGGCAAAACCCACATTCTACTCTAACACCCCTGATCACTCCTGTAACACAGGATAATGAGAGCCGCAAATGCCCTAACTTCGATAATAGTGTCAAAGCTCGTAAGAAGCGACCAATGCCCATTTTTCCTATACTCACTGCCCCCCTCAGTACCCTTCTACCACATATATAGGCAGACCCCATTTGAAGCATCCCTTTCCCTATCAAAGTCAGAGCAGGCAAACCTTATTGCGCCAATCATAAATGTCATTGCCACCATACCAACAAATGTTTTGCCCTTCAGCACTCTCTCAAACTCATCCTCAAAGCAGGTCGTATACACCAGTATATTACCAACCATCCTAGCTACCTCGATGGGTCTTACCTCCAACCTCAATCCACCCCTACTACTGACCCAGCCGTGGTACATATCTACAGATCATGCTTTATCGAAGTTTACAATATAGACAGCGGTCATTCCCAAAGCAAACGTAAGCGCATCAAAGAATGTTACAAACATACCTACCAGGAGAAACTTCCCACACTCCTGCCAGAGCCAAGCAGTCGCCCTCACCTCGAAGGCATTTCTTTCATCGACTATGATACTTTACACGTCCATTTTCCCTATTCTGATCTACTAGTCATTATGATTAAGATTGAAAACCTTATCCTCTACACAATGCTCATAGACACAGGGAGCGCAGCCGATGTCCCGTTTCTCCCAATTATCGAAAAAATGAAGAAAACTGAACTCATTTCTGCTGCCAATGTCGAATTGAAAAGCTTCAACGGGGATACAGAGGTCGTCGTTGGCCGACTCTGTCTGCCAGTCACCACAGGCCCTATCATACTTCAAACCAATTTTCTTGACATTGACAAGAAGTTCGAATACCTTGGTATACTCGTACGGGATTGGCTTCAAGCCATGCATGCGATACCTTTGACCTACCACTAGACCCTTTGTTTTACAACTTTTGAAGGTACTTAGAACTTGAAAGGCTCCCAGCGCCTTTCCTGTTCATGCGAACACCCAGAGATCGATCAGACCCGAAAACTCATAAGCCACCTATAGCAATCACTGTCTCTCTCTATCCCCACACCTTCGACAGATACCACCTTACCGATCGAACCAACTGTGTATATCAAACTCGATAGCCCTGGTTGAGGTACATTCATCAAAACTTTACTCGATGAGACAGAATGCCTCGAGCTTACAGATCTCCTTTGAGCAAACAAAGATGTCTTTGCATGGACGTTCCAGGAGATGCCTGGTGTCGACCCCAACCCGGCACGCCATCGTCTCGATATCATTCCCTATTCCTCAGTAGTCAAACAGATAAAACGTAACCTAGCTCCACGACTTTGAGAAGCAGTAAACCTTGAAGTATACAAACTCATTGTCATAGGTTTTATCAAAGAAGTGAAGTACGCTGACTGGAAATCAAACATTATGGCAGTCCCCAAGAAGAACGGAAAGATTAGAATTTGCGTCAACTTCACAGATCTCAACAAATACACACCAAATGACAGTTTACCTCTCCTAACTATTTTAGCACTTCTCGATACTACTGCTGGACACGAGTGCCTATCAATGATGGATGCGGCTTCAGGTTACAATTAGGTTCCTCTCATCCCCGAAGATCAACTTAAAACGTCCTTTATCACTGAACAAGGCCTTTATTATTTCAATGTTATGCCCTTCGGCATTAAAAATGTGGGAGCCACTTACCAACGCCTTGTCACAACCATGTTTAAACCCTTGCTTGGCAAGTTGGTCGAAGTTTACATCGACAACATGTTATGCAAGAACCTCCAAAAACATACCCATATCCAAGACCTAACCGAAGTCTTTTCGATACTTCGCACGTATAACATGAAACTCATCCCAGACAAATGCCAGTTTGGCGTTTCGTCTGGAAAATTTTTAGGCCACCTTATCAGTAAATGAGGTATCGAGATTGTCCCCACCCATATTCGAGCCCTCATCGACATGCCTTCACCCTGAAACAAGAATGACATACAAAAAGTGGTTGGTAAGATAGCAGCCCTCAACTGTTTTATTTCTAAATCCTCAAACAGATGTGCTTGGGTCTTTTCCCTCTTACGCGACCAAGGCGTCCACAAAGCAAAAAAGAAAAACAACCTCAAAATTAACTAAATACCCGAGTGTGAACAAACCTTCCTCGAATTCAAAACTTATCTTAGCCGACCACCCATTATCAGTACCCCTATTGAAGGCAAAACACTATCTTTATACCTCGCTGCCACAGACACTTCCATCAGTTCAGTACTTATTCGACTAGACTTAAACATCGAGAAACCTGTATATTTCATCAATAAAACTCTAACCCCCGCAGAAACTTGGTATTCCAAACTTGAGCGTTTGCACCTCACACTTGTTTATTCAGCCCGCAAACTCAAACCATACTTTCAAGCCCATCCCATCTGTGTTATCACCAGTTATCCCCTTGGAGAAGTACTCAGTAAAAAAGAGAAATCCAGACGAGTGCAATATTGGTCCGTGTACCTTGGCGAACATGACATTACATTCAAAAAGCAGATAACCCAAAAAGGCCAGGCAGTAGCAGACTTTCTCGCCGACTTCCCGGTCGAAGATGTCGATTAGGAAGAACATGAAGATGACATAACAGAAGACCAACCCGAATCAACAGATCCCTGGGACCCTCACACTGGCTGGCATTTATTCACAGATGGATCCGCAGGACCCAATGGCTCAGGAATTGGTATTGTCTTGGTAATACCCACTAATGATCGTATAGAGAAAGCCGTCAAACTTACCTTCGAATGTTCCAATAACGAAGTTGAGTATGAATCCTTGATCCATGGCTTCGACCTCGTTCTCGATCTCAGAATTCCTGAACTTGCCGCTTTACAGATTCCCAACTTGTTCAGAGGCATTTCACAGGAGAAAATCAAGCTAACGGTCGCATGGCTGACTATGCTCTCTTTGTGCGACAGCGCATGGACCAATTTCCCGAAAAATCCTCATTTACTCATTACCCTCTAGGAGAACACAGACATACAGATGCCCTCGCCAACATAACAGCTATGCTCGGACAATATGAATCTCGGACCCTCCATATCGAAGTACTCTAACGCCCAAGTATCGACCAGATGGAAGTCAATTCCATCAATACTGGGGGCGAGAGTCTAAATCCAGATGATTGGCGAACACCATTCCTCCATTACCTCAACAACGCCACCCTCCCAGATGATCCCAAAGCCAAATGGTCGTTGCTAGAAAATTAATGCAGATACACTATCCGCAAAACAAATTATATCGCAGATCCTCAAATGGTGTCCTCCTTCAATGCATATCCCAAGGTGAAGCCTCTACAATTTTAGTTGAACTTCACGAAGGAACCTGCGGTACTCACACTGCTGGTCGCTCTATGTCCCTTCGAGCTGTCACCCAAGGATTATTTTGGCCAAATATGAAAAAATAAGCCGAAGAGTATGCAAAACACTGTGATAAATGCCAGCGACATGCTCATGACATTCATTGCCCTTCTCAAGACCTCCATTTCAGTCAAGTCTCCTGGCCATTCAAAAGATGGGCTATCGATCTCATTGGTCCCTTCCCAAAAGCCTTGGGTAGCAGAGAAAATATCTTTACTGCAACCGATTACTTCACCAAATGGGTCGAGGCTGTACGTCTATGCCGAACTAGAGAAGAAGAAGTTATCAAGTTTTTATGGGAAAACATCATCAAATGCTTCGACTGCCCCCATATGATTCGATACGACAATGGTCCCCAATTCGTAGGAAGCAAAGTCAAAAACTTTCTCAAAAAACACAACATCATTATCTCACCCTCAACACCTTATTATCCTCAAGGCAACGCTCAAGTCGAAGTAATCAGCAAAACCATTGTCAATGGTCCCAAGAAAAGGGTTAACGCAAAGAAAGGACGATGGGTTCAAGAGTTACAACACGTCCTCTGGGCCTATCAAGCAACCTCAAGAAAATCTATTGGTTGCACCCCCTTCCTCCTAACATATGGTACCAAAGCTGTGCTCCCTACTCAATTTGAAGTACCTATACAAGATCCTAACCTCCTAGATGAAGACAATGAGTTTGAGCTTGCATGTAACATGTTATGGATCGACGAATCCAGAGACCGATCCATCGCCAACCTTGGCCGCTACCATACATCACTTCAGAAATCTTATAACAAAAGAGTTTGACCATGGAGTTTCATAATCAGAGATCTAGTACTTCGACGTGTCAACTAATCCTCAAAAACTCAAAAGGCCAGCAAGCTAGCTGAATCCTGGGAAAGACCTTATGTTGTGTACGTTAAAAGTAACAAGGGTTCTTACTTCTAATGACAAAAGACGAAAAATCTTTACCAAACCATAGAACGCAGTACAGCTGGTCTCCTATAACAAGCCATATTCTCAACCTTGTACAACTGATGTAATTTAGAATAATCAATAAACACTTTTTTTCACCCATACTTCGTCTCTTGTTTTCATTAAATTTCTATGTTTAACTTAGGTATCATGTCAACCTTCGACCAGACTGATACTTGGGGGTAACCTTGAGATTTTTCAAGCTTCCAATTTCGAGCAAACTCGAGGGGCAAGGATGGTTGAAAGACCGGACCCTCAAGAATGCATTGGGGGCGAACAGTTATGCTTCGCTATGGCTAAGTCCTTCGAAGTCCAGTCGATTTCCTGGTTTCCTCTATGTATCATGTCAACCCTTCGACCCAGCTGATACTTGGGGCGACCTTGAAATTTTCAAACTTCCAATTTCGAGCAAACTCGAGGGGCAAGGATGGTCAACAGACCAGACCCTCAGGAAAGCATTGGGGGTGAACAGATATGCCTCGATCAGGCTCTGAAACCGTTGAAGTCCAGTCAATTTATTGGTTGACCCGGGGTATCATGCCCACCCTCGCCCCGACTAATACTTGGGGGCGACCTTGAAATTTTCAAGTTTCCAACATTCGAGCAAACTCGAGGGGAACGAATGGTCAAAAGACCGGACCCTCAGGAATGTGTTGGAGGCGAACATATCTCGCTTCGCCATGGCTCAGGCCTTCGGAGTCCAGTAAATTTCCAGGTTTCTTCTGGGTATCACATGCCCTTGGCCCGACTGATACCCGGGGGTGACCTTAAAAATTATCAAACTTCCAACATCGTTGTGGCTTCGGCCTTCGATGTCCAGAAGATCATTCAGAGTTCGATCACTCTATAGTTATTTGACATAAACAGTACATGCAGACACTATTATAAAAGAATATTTACAAGGAAGATTCAAAGCGTCATCCATCAGAGAAACAGTTGTGTTACAACTCAAGTTAAGTCATCAAAGGTTCAAAACAAGCCAAGCCAACAGAATATGTATCAATATTTTAACAATCCAGAGTAATGCAAGGCTAAAGCAAGATAACAAAGTCAGTCAGAAAATCAGGCATCAATTAAAAAGTAGTTCAGAATCAACTTCAAAAGTTTCACAGATAACCACCATCAGTACAGTACAACAACTCGAAGACATACCAAGTTCAAAGACTTACGCAAACAAAATAAAAATAGTTTAAAATATTACAACTCAACATCAAATCAAAAAAGGAAAACATGAAACCCCAACTCCAAATACTTCATATCGGCGCGGTTACACCTTCTTCCTCAACAGGTCCCCCAGCGCCAACACCCTTAGTAGCTTCAGTCAAACCTTCGACAACTAAACCATCAGCACTTCCACCACTGGTCGCTCCAATAACAGAAGTCTCCACACCACCTCCAGTACTTCCAGCTGACTCATCAACAACATCTGCTTCTCCTTCCTTCATCCGCAAATCACCTCCATCAACAAGTTCTGGGGAAACAGGGAAGGGTTCCAACGTATAGGGGTAATACCCCTTATCTTCTATAAACGCTTTCAGCTTGACATTCACTTTACATTCACCATCATACTGCCCCTGGAAACTCACCTTCTGTTTTGCTCTCTCCTTCTCTTTTACCACAAGCTTTGCCGACCACTCCCGCTCCTGCCTTGCCCGCTGAAGCTCGAGCCTCTCATCATACGAGTCAGTAATCACCTCTAGCTCTTGCTTCAACTTTTTGACTTCAAATAACATTGATGCCTCAGTCCCCCAAAAATGATCCAGACTTTTTACTGCTTGTCGCAATTTCCCCTTTACTGACTTCATCGCCTTATTGCACGATCGTACCCAAGCCTCTGCTTACTTGAATATTCAAGCAGTCAGTACACTTCAAAAATTAAAGAACTTAAATAAAATCTCAGATTCTCGCAAAAGAAATTCATAAATAGTTACCTGAAACATATGCCTTTTTATTTCCTTCGAAGCCTCATCTGGGTCGTCCTCGCAGAGCTCGACCATCAAAGCCTATTTGGCAACTTCTTGCTTCTGTCGTTCAAACTCTATCATCTCTTTATCCTCATCTATTGTATCATCCTCCCCCACCGCCCTACGCCTTCTGCGCTGATCAACCTTTGATTGTTGTACCTTCCGAACTTTGGGAAATACCTGACCATTCCCCTTCACAGTGTGTGTTGGCACCTGCCGCGGCCTCAATCTCGAAGCATCGCCAGCCAATTCAGGCACTAGCACTGCTTGCTTCGACCCCCTCCGCGTTCTCGGAACATACTAAAAATTTATTGGCAACTCTTTCCCTCCCATTTCTTTTGGACCCTTCGAAACACCTTCGCCTCTTTTTCTCTTCGATGGCTTCGGCGTAATAGGTACGCTTCGAAGCAAGGAATCTGCCTTCATCCTCCTCTGCCTCTTGATTCCAAGACTGTCAAAAATAGAATTTACCCAGTCCTCACTAGTTCGGGAAAAGTATCAATATAGTTCCTCTGATTGTTCCAAGACGAATTCATCGAACCTGCAGAACATTCAAAATGCAATTACCACTCATTCAAGACATACATCAGCAACAATCTTTCGACAACAAACTTACTTTAATTATACACCCTATGATACAACTTATAAAGGTCTTCCTTCTCAAGATTCTCATAGTTTCCCTGTACTATCAATAAATCTTTATTCCACCCTCAACCCGTCGAACACAGATCAAAGAACTAGGGCTTCTCTGGGTGACATTGGATGTGGTAGGTACCCGGGTTCTGGCTGGCCTTCATTGAGTAGAAGGTAACAATATCAACCACTTAATCAAACCCTGACCCTCACCACTCAATTTTACATTCATCCCCTCTATAACCCTCATTATCTCATAAAAATTTCTATTTATTTACACCGGAGCCACCTTCCAAAAATTAAGTACTTCTTTCACCACTCTTCGAAGAGGAAGTTCCATCCCCAAACGAATCTGGTCTCTATAAGCCATTATCCCTTCCTCGGGGTCCAATTTGAATGTTAACCCTACCCCCGCCATACTCAGAAATACTCCCAATTTCGACAGCTCCAGCTTGGCAGCAAATCGATCTAATCTAACTCTATCTCTAGGGTTAACAGTACCTTCAAACCTATCCAACTCAGTCGAATCCCCACTTTTGTCACTCTACACCCCTTCTCCCTTTCTACCACCAGAAGGCTCTACATCACCCTCACCCTTCTCTCCCCACACTGTCTCCTCTTCCTCACTATCCTTAGTCACTGTTATCCTGCGACGTCTCGTAATCGGAACCTCACCAGCCGGCTGAACCATAAACAAAGGAGCTTTGGTTATCACATCTAATGCTTCTAAGTCGCTGCCCTCATCCATTGGGGCTCGACCAGAAATACTAGCTTCGAATGCTTCGATCTCTTTATCTATCAGTCTCCATCTTGAAGCTTGACGGTTATGCATTTTAGCCTACAGAAGAAGAGGCACGCAATTAGATCGATAAATTCGAAAATTCCGTGTCCTTAACCCATATCCCATCTACCCCCTCCATAAGATTTATCAAAACCTCAATCTTAAACCCTATGCCTCCTTTAAAACACCCGAAATCCCATAATGGGTCAAAACTAAGATTCACCAAATCTCCTTATCTTCGAAGATAACCTCCAGACCCTAAACCCATAATGTCCTACTCACAGGCTCAAATGGGAAAACAAAATAAAAATGGGAAGAGATCAAGTGACATTCCTGTGTCAGAAGCACTATCCTCAAAACAGCAAGATCAACGCAGCAACTACAGCAACTATTCTCAAGTTCTAATAGCATACATTCTCTTCTCCTCACTCTCTTTGATTTTTCTCAGTAAACAGTACAGTGATTACTCTTCTCAAGCTTATATACTCTTTCAAAAACCAAAACTGCCTCAATTTTTTAACCATTA